>PVKU01004453.1:0-146624 GCA_004027475.1 Anoura caudifer | reverse complement strand
CTTGGGTCCAACTTCTTTGGGACTCTCTGAGCTTCCTGGACTTCCTGGAAGACTATTTCCTTTGCCAGATTGGGGAAGTTCTCCTTTATTATTTGTTCAAATAAGTTTTCCACTGGTTGCTCTTCTTCTTCCCCTTCTGGTACCCCTATAATTCAGATGTTGGGACGTTTAAAGATGTCCTGGAGGTTCCTAAGCCTCTGCTCATTTGAATTCTTGTTTCTTCCTCGTTTTTTGTTTGGTTGTTTCTTTCTTCCTTCTGGTCCACTCCATTGATTTGAGTCCCAGTTTTCCTCCCATCCCTGTTGGTTCCCCATGCATCTTTCTTCATTTCACTTATTGTAGCCTTCATTTTTTCATCTAATTTGTGAGCAAAATCAACCAATTCTGTAAGCATCCTGATTACCAGGGTTTTGAATTGTGCATCTGATAGGTTGGCAATCTCTTCATCGCTTAGATAAATTGGCTCTGGGGCTCTGATTTGTTCTCCAGTTTGAGCCATTTTCATTTTTGGTTTTTTTTTTTTGTTTGTTTGTTTTGTCTAGTCGCGGCTGTTACATAGTGAGGGGTGGAGCCTCAGGTGTTCCCCAGGGCGGGCAGCCCAGTCACTGGGTAGTGACGCTGTATGTGGGGGCAGGGTCTGAGAGGAGATAATGGCACTTGCTTTGTGCACTCTCAGATTCCAGTTCCTTTCACCACTTCCCCTTTGCCTGGATTATCTGCGCGTGAATGTGGGACCACCCGGTCAGCCAGCTGCCTCGTTCAGCCTCACTGGTTCTGCACAGTTGCCGCCCGTGTCCGGGGTCTGCTAGTCGCCGCCTGTGCACCTGGGGGTCACCAGCCGCTGCTGCCTGTGTGCCCGGTCCGCACCTCCGCTTTTTCCTGCCGCGACTCCGTCCCTCTTACCGGTCTGGATGAATCGTTGTTGGACTTCCAAACAGTTTGATTTTCTGAGTTCTGGTTGTTTTCTTGTTTCTAAATCTTTGTTGTCCTTAATTTGGTTGTGAGAAGAGGCACAGTGCGTCTGCCAATGCCTCCATCTTGGCTGGAAGTCCAAAGTCCCTTTTTTAATGTAAGGTAATATATTCATAGGTTCTGCAGGTTAAGATCAGACTATGTTTACATGATCATTATTCTGTCTCTCACAATGATATCCCCTCCTTCATTCTGGACTTCAGCATTCCAAGCCTTCCCTCTTTTTTCTTTCTTGTTTCAGACTGTCTAAACATTTATCAACTTTATTGACTTTTTAAGGAACCAATTTTTATATTGCTGATTTTCTCCATTTTTTTCAATCACTATTTCACTCATTTCTACTCTAAGCTTTATTATTTCCTTTTAAAATGTTTTCTTTGGCTTATTCCTCTTTTTTATAATCTCTTAAAGTAGAAGTTTAGATTATTGATTCATGATCTTTATTCTTTTTAAATATAGGTGTTTCTTGCTACAGATTTTTTCTATCACTATTTTAGCTTCATGACATAAAGGTAAGTTTTCCTTTTGGTTTTATCTTCTCAAAATTTTTTACTAATTTTCTTAGTAACTCTACTTTGACTTATTTGTTTAGCTGCTTATTATTTAATTCATATTTGTAAGTTCTTCAAATTTATTATTTTCATTGATAGCTAATATCATATCATTGTGGTCAGAGAACATATTTTATATGATTTCAATTATTTTAAATTTTGTGAGGCTTATTTGATGTCTAGCATATATTCTGTCCTGAGAATATTCCTTGTGTGTTTGAGAAAAATGTGTGTAATACTGCTGTTGGGTAGTGTATGCTATAAATACCTGTTAGATCTTGTTTGTTTACAGTGTTGTCCAAGACTACTATTTTGCTATAGATCTGCCTAGTTGGTGTGTCAATTATTATAAATGGGGCATTAAGATCTTTAATTTTTCCTGTTGATTTATGTATTTCTCTCTTCGATTCTTTCAGACTCTATTCATCATATATTTTTGGGATTTGTTATTAGGTGTGTATGTTTATAATTTAATCCATCTTTATGATGGATTAAAACTTCTATCATTATAAAATGTACTTACTGTATCTAGTTATAATATTGTCTTAATATCTTATTTGTCAAATATTGATATAACCACTCCAGCTTTCTTTCAGTTACATTGCATAATATATTATTTTCCATTATTTTGCTTTCACTCTACTTGTGTGTTTGAATATAAAATGTCTTTTGTAAAAAGTATATAGTTGGGTTATTTAAAAATATTTTCTACCAATATGTGTTCATTTTCCTTTTTAATTTGATTGAATTACTGACAACTTAGGCTTTATATTTGCTTTTGTTATTTTTAAGTCTTATGTGTTTTTGCTTTTCTTTTTCTCCTCTTCCATTTCTTTATTAATTTATTATGTGTTGAGGCAACATTGTCATAATCTTCTCTAATTCTTTAGACATAATTTCCTATAGTATTATGAACTTATTTTAATAGCTGATTTTGTTTGTAAATCTAACATCTGAAACCCTTCAGAGAGCATTTCTTCTCAAAATTTTTTCCCTCCATAAGTGCCATATTTTCCCATTTCTGTGTTTTTCTTGACAACTAGATACTTTGAATAATAAAATGTAGCCATTGTAGAAATCAGTCAGTCTTTTCCCACCCCTCTCCAGAATTTGCTATTGTTGCTTTATCTTTTTTGGTTGCTGTTTGTTTGTTTAGTGACTCCCCTGGCGTACTTTTGTTAGGGTGTTTGTTGTCTCTCGTAGTGGGTGACTTTTGAAATTTGTGCTCTGTTAGTTCAGAGGTAAATGACCAGACAGATTTTAGATTTTTTTGCACCAGTAAGTCTTCTACCCTCTGCCAAGGATCTCTGTGTCTGTACATTGGGGCACCTCTTTTACTTTTTGGCAGTTAATAATTCTGGTATAACTTTTACTTTCTGCATGCTTAGATCCTCACAGTCAGCAAAAGGTGAAAGATTGTGGCTGTGATAGTTAAGGTTATGTGTCAAGTTTGCTAGGCTATGGTGCTGAGATGTTTGGTCAAATTACAATGTAAATGGGCCCTGGCAGGGTGGCTCAGTTTGTTGGAGCATCATTTCAATGTGTCAGGGTTGTGAGTTTGATCTCCAGTTGGGGCCTATATAGGAGTCAATCAGTGAATGCGTGAATGGGTGAGTAGCAGATCAATGTTTCTCTCTCTTGCTCTAAAAATTAATAAATTAAAAAAAATAACAGTCTAGGTGCTGCTTTGAAAATATATTTTGGAGAGCATTATGCTAAGTGAAATAAGCCAGGCAGTGAAAGACAAATATCTTATGATCTCACCTTTAACAGGAACCTAATCAACAAAACAAACACACAAGCATAATATAACCAAAGACACTGAAATTGAGAAGGAGCTGATAGTCAACAGAGGGGAGAGGGGAGGGAATTTCAGGGGGAAAGGGGAAGGGTTTGGAGCAACAAGTATAAAGGACACATGGACATAAACTAGAGGGGTGGAGATGGGAGGGGGGAGGGTTGGGGCGGTGGGCTGGAATGGGAGTAAAAGACAGAAAACTGTACAAGAACAATAATTAAAATAAAAAATTAAAATTAAAAAATAAATGATGATAGAATAAAAAAAGAAAATATATTTAGGTGTGATTAACATTTAATTCTGTAGACTGTGAGTAAAGCAGATTATCCTCCACAATGTGGGTAGGCCTCATTTAATCTGTGGAAGGCCTTAAAAGGAAAGACTGTGATTCCCTGACAAAGGAGAAATTTTGCCTTTAAATTGCCTTTGAGGCTACACTGTCATTTTTTTCCTGGATTTCCAAACTGTCTGTCCTAGAGATTTTAGAGTTGACAACCCTATGATAGCATGAGCCAGCTCCTTAAAAGAATTCTGTTTCTATACATACATGCTATATTCTGTTTCTCTGCAGAACACTGACTAATACAATTGCTGTTTCAAGTATTTCCTTGGCACATGCACAACCCTCTCTATGTATGTAGCCCTCTAGATCCAAGGAATACTTTATAACTTTTCAAGATTTCTTATAGGCAACTATCTCAATATTTTCTTTTAGATTTTTGGTCAGACTCTTTTTTTTTTTTTTTTTGCCTCAACTGGTATTAAAGCTTTAGGCAGCTGTAATGTGAAATAATTGTTGTTGATTATTTTTAACAGTTGCCCTGGGGATGGGAATTTTTTTTTCTTGGCAGCTAGCTTTAAGTAATGATAATACCCTGGAAATGGGGCTTTTCCATGGAGTTATGAGATGGATCATGAGGACAATGCTCCGAGGATGGGACTTTTTGAGAAGCTGCCTTCACCAGTAGCCTGAAAGGCCAATGATCTACACATCTATGGTGATTGTGAGGCTCCCAGTTTTCAAGGTCATAGTGGAGTGAAGAAAAGGTAGAAGTAAGTAAGGTCACAGTGTCATCAACCCTGATATTTTAACCAAGGTTCCACAGTTTTTCCTGAAGAAATATTTTTGACTGTTGTTACTGTACTTTTATGAGGGGAGAAATATTTACTAAGATCTTCACTCCACCAATCTGGTAGTCCTATCTCCACTCTTCTTTAGATTAACTTTTATGAAACACAATTCATGATTGCATGAATGTGTGTGTCTGTGCACACACACACACTTTTCTGGAATGACAGGCAGCAAATTCTTAAAGGTGTTTCTCTGCTGAGTGGGATACATGTTGAGGAAAAGAAATGAGGTGAGGACTTTTACTTTTTTATTTAACTTATTTCTATGCTTTTAAAATATTCTAAAATGAACATATTATTTTTTAAAATAAATTGAAAAGGCAAAGAAAAGCAGTAAAGTAAAAGAAAAGCACCCTGGGTAAATTCACCAAAATTCACTAGTGTTTTTTCTTGCGTGATAGAAATATGGATTTTTTCGTTTTTCTAGCACTTTTTCCAATTTTTAGAAAAGACTTTATTTATTTTATTTTTAGACAGAGGGGAAGGGAGGGAGGGCAGAGAAACATTAATGTGTGGTTGCTTCTTCAGTACCCCCAACTGGGGATCTGGCTCACAACCTAGGCATGTGCCCTGACTGGGAATTGAACCTCTTTTCAACATTTCGGTTTGCGGGCCAGTGCTCAATTCACTGAGCCACAGCAGCCAGGGCAATCACTTTGAATTCTAAATAAGGAAATAGAAATGTGTTATTTTTATATCTAGCAATTATGGTTTGTATATTTCTGGTGCTTTATACAGTGTCCTATAGGAAAATTAAAAAGTGTTAGAGTTAGTTCAAATATAAATCCCGACTTGCCCATTATTAGCTATACAACATGGGAAGACATTTACTTTACCCCTTTGAACTAAATTCCTAATCTGTAAAATGGCTGTTATCATACCTCATAGTCTTGGTGTGAGGATTAAATAAAATATAATTTATAAATATTGGACAGGGTAGATACAATCAATAAGTGTTTTGTTCTTAGGAGAAATTATTAAAATATTACAAATATAATAATCTTTATTAACTTAATAAAAGTCAAGCATACTTAAATGTGCTTAATATTTAACTTGATGTTTTAGAATGTTAGATACGAGCTTTGAAACATGTCTTTGTGGTTCTTTTGGAGGATAATATGACTGACTTTGATTCTCAATTTTGCTCACAAATGGAAAGATCAATTGCATGATAAATCTTGAGCAGCAGGAAAACCAGTTTTCACATATAATGAGATTTAGGATTATTTTTATTTGCCATGGTTTTGTCTTTCTTGTTATGTCTCATTTGAGCTAATGTTAAAATGAGTCTGCTTTTATTCATAAACATCAGTAGGCAGCAAGATACAAATATTATGAAACAGGTTGAATATCTTGGAGAAACAGAATGAAAACAAACACTGTGAATAATCCATACTACAAAAACCAATTATGTAGGTAAATAAAATCAAAACACTTTCTCCAGGATTTACATTCATAAAGTTTTATTAGTGAGAGATTTTCATGAGCAGATATCCCTCACAGAATGTTAATGAACAAATTTTCATATTGTATAAATACTGAGAACATAGGTTTCAAAATTCTTGGACACATTAGAAAAAAATGGGTGGTATGTTGGTTAGTTTACAGTTTTGTCCAATTATGCAATTTCCTTGTGAATCTTCTACCTATTTGTCCTATCAATCATTGCTAATGGGGAATGAAAGTCTCTAATTTTTTATTGTTGAATTATCTATTTCAATTGAAATTCTTCAATTGTTTTGGACTTAATGTTGAAGAATATCATGTCTCATACAGTTGACATTATGAGAAGTGTCAAAGATCTGAAAAAGTCCTATTCAGTTCTTCATCTTTTATACAAAGTCTTATATATTGTGAGTTTTATCACTCCATAGCATTCTGAGTTCAGTCTTCCCTTTGATCGCTGTTATCATATTCATTTTCTACCTTGATTATTTCCATCTCTGTTGCTCATCACCTCTGCTTAGTAACATCTAGATTCCTCAATATGGCATCCAGTGCCTTGGATGTTGTGGTTCTTGGTACATCTGCACAGTCCTAGCTCAGGCTGCCATACAAAATACCACAGACAAGTGGTATTTACAACAACAGACAATTTTATACAACAGGAATTTATTTTCTTGTAGTTCTACACATTTGGAAGTCCAAGATTAAGATGCCTTCATGTTGGTTTCTGGTGAGACCTCTCTTCCCGATTTGCAGACAGCTGCCTCACATGGCTTTTCCGCTGTGTGCTCACAGAGAGAGAGAGTGATCTCTAGGGTCTCTTCCTTTTCTTCTAAGGACATGAGTCCTGTTGGATTAAGATCTCACTCTTTTGACCCCATTTAACCTTAATTATCTTTTTTACAGGACCTATTTCAAATATTATCATTTAGGGGGGCAAAATATGATTTTTTGGGGGCACAAGCACACAACATGTATTATTTAGCATTATGCCCATCTAAAAGTCACAGAAAACCCACAATAACAGTGACTAAAAAAGATAGAAATTTCTCTCTTGGGAATGTGGGTGTTTGTGAGGTAATATGGCTCTTCACAGTGTCAGCAACCCAGGCTCCTTCTATTTTGTTGTTCCTCAAACATCAAAAAGAGTTTGTTTATTCCATTTAAAGACATTTCTGGAAGTTGTTCACATCATTTCCATAAAAAAGTATTGTCCAGAACTTATACACATGGCCTCACCTAAATGCAAGGAAGTCTGGCATATGCAGTCATTATTTGAGAGTAATGTTCCATTGCTGAGGGAAATGGGGATAATTCATATTGTAGGATAATTATCAGCCTCTGCCACAACATTTTCTAACTTTTTGTTCTCCTGCTTTTTAAATACTAGTTCCCTAAGCTTTAGCTAACCTGAATAACTTTTCAATTCCTACATATTTGTGTTTTACCATCTTAAGTTTTGATTATGTTTTTGTTTATTTCTGGAATGTATTGCCTATTTAAGGTAGATCAACAGAACTTGGTCATAACTCTTTCAGAAGAGAGGGAGAACCTTTCTTCTATGTGCAGAAACTGGCCAAAATTCACTGAAAGAACTTTTTCTCTGAATAATCATGGTCTACTCTGAGCTGTAGGGACTGACAAAGCTATTTCCTAGAACATAAAAATAACTTATTTATTACTGTTCTGGTGAGTGATTTGTATTCAGTAAACATTATTGATCATGGCAATTTTAAAGTAAAAAGAACTTGTTTTTTAATTATATTTAATTGATTATGCTATTACAGTTGACCAATTTTTTCCTCTTTGCTCTCCTCCACTTAGCATCCCCACTCCCTTAGGCAATCCCCACACCATTGTTTATGTCCATGGGTCACACATATAAGTTCTTTGGCTGCTCCATTTCCTATACTGTACTTTACATCTCCATGGTTATTCTGTGACTACCCATTTGTACTTCTAAATCCCCCCACCTCTTCACTCATTCCCCCACACCTTCCTCCTACATGGTAACCATTAAAACCCTCTCCATATCCATGATTCTGTCTCTGATCTTGTTTGCTTAGTTTGTTTTTTAGATTCAATTTTTGATAGATATGTATTTTTTGCCATTTTATTGTTCATAGTTTTGATCTCCTTTTCCTTAAATACATTTCATATAATAATGGTTTGGTGATGATGAACTTCTTCAGTTTTTTTTCTTTTCTGGGAAGCTCTTTATCTGCCCTTCAATTCTAAAAGATAACTTTACTGGGTAGAGCAATCTTGGCTGTATGTCCCTGCTTTTCATGACTTTAAATATTTTTTTCCCAGTCCTTTCTAGCCTGCAAAGTTTCTTTTGAGAAATCAGCTGACAGTCCTATGGAACTCTTGTATGGGTAACTGACTGCTTTTCTCTGGCTGCTTTTAAGATTCTCTCTTTATCTTTAACCTTTGGCATTTTAATTATGATGAGTCTTGGAGGGGCCTGTTTGCATCCATCTTGTTTGGGACTCTTGGTGCTTCCTGGACTTGCATGTCTACTTCTTTCACAAATTAGGAAAGTTTTCTTTCATTATTTTTTTCAAATAGGTTTCTAATTTCTAGCTCTTTCTCTTCTCTTTTTGGCACCCTTATTATGTGAATGTTGGAATGCTTGAATTGTCCTGCAGTCTGCTTACACTATCATTTTTTTTGAAAGGATTCTTTTTTCTCCTTGTTGTTCTAATTGCCTTTTTTTCTTCCTTATGTTCCAAATCATTTATTTGATTCTCAGCTTCATCCACTCTACTATTGTTCCCATGTAAATTGTTCTCTATTTCAATTAGTAAATCCTTTGTTTCTGACTGGATCTTTTTTATGTTGTTGAGGTCCTCACTAAGTTCCTTGAGCATCCTTATAACCACTGTTTTGAACTCTGCTTCTGATAGATTGATTATCTCCATTTTGTTTAATTCTTCTCTTGGAGCTTTGATCTCTTCTTTCATTTGGGTCATGTTTTTTTGTCTCCTCATTTTGGCAGCCTCCCTGTGTTTGTTTCTATGTATTAGGTCAAGGTGCTATGACTCCATGTCTTGGTAGCATGGCCTAATGTAGCAGGTGTCCTGGAGGGTCCAGTGGCACAGCCTCCCCTGTCACCTGAGCTGGGTACTTGAGGTGCACCCCTCATGTGGTTGCATCTCTTACTTGTAGTTGAGCCTTGATTCCTGTTAGCAGGTCTATGGGAAGGATTTACCTAGGCAAGTCAGCTGCAAGGGCTGGCTGTGACCACTGGCCACCAACCTCTACCCTCCGTGGAGGGTCAGCTGTTCAGGGGCAGGGTGGTTGTGCTCCAGTGTGGTCTGTAGCAATCTACTGGGTGTGCAGGCTCTAGGATTTTCCTGGAGGTACAGGCCAATGTCAGCCCCCACCTGTGTTTTGCCCAGGGCCACTCTGCCTGAACTATAGAGAAATCTGAGATGACTGCTACTTGTGCTGGGATTGGAGATTCCCAGGCAAAGCCAAGCTGTGAATCCAGGATGGCTGCCATTAGTGCTGTGCCTGGGGCCACTGCAAGATGTAGGCTCACTGAGGCTAGCTGCTGCTTGTTTGAAAGGAATTAGGAAGTTGTGAGGCTTGAACCAAGACCAGCCATTCATGTGGAAAAGCTATTGGTTAACAGCTGTAAGTTGGTTGGGACAGTGCCTCAGGGATCTCCAGGGCAGGGTAAACAGTGTTAGCCAATTTGAGAGAGTCTCAGATATGGCACCTGCCTGCTGGCTCTGTGGCTCTGCCTTCCCCTCTGGGCAAAAGCTGTCCCCCTGCTCTTACCTTGATGCCAGACACTTTAGTTCCTCCCTGTATGACACTGGTGCCTTCCAAGCTGCTACCCTCGTGCTGGAGCTCAGAGGGTGTGAGTCTGAGTAGGTCCTTGTGTGGGTTCTTTAAGAGGAACTGCTTGGGATTCCAGCAGTTTTCTTCCCTAACTCTGACCCTGCTGGTTTTTGCAGCCAGAAATTATGGGGACTTATGTTCCTGGCACCGGAACCCTGGAATGGGGGCCTGATACGGGGCTGGGAATCCTTGCTTTCAAGATATCTCTCCCAAATTTTTATCCACCACACTTAGATAGGGGACCAGCCATTCTACATCTCTGCCCCTTCTACCATTCTTCATGGATGTGGTTTCCTTAATTCTGCAGTTGTTGGACTTCCATTCAACTTGCTTTCTGACAGTTCTGAGTGTTGGTTGTTCTACAATTTAGTTATAATTTTGATGTGGTTGTGTGTGGAGGCAACTGTGTTTACCTATGCAGCCATCTTGACTGAAAATCTAAGGAACTTGTTTTTAGAAAAATGTTTTATGTTTCATTTATAATTTTCCAAAGCAAATTTCAGTTTGTTTTGGTGTACATATTACCAAGATTGCAATAAAGTAATATTTTTCACTGTTTTTAATTAATGGCTGTTTTTCAGTTTTGGAATAATAGGCTGTCCTTAATTTTTAATTTGTATAGTAAATATTAGTTGCTTTGTCCATCATCATTATCCCTCCATTACTCTAAACAAGTCATTTCTAAAGTTTTGAAGAAGTACTCTGTCAGCTTTGTTAAAAACATTTTCTAGGTAAACATCAAGCAAAGATATATATTTTTAATATATTTTATTGACTATGCTATTACAGTTGTCCCATTTCCCCCCTTCATTTCCCTCCACCCCACACACCCCCTCCCACCCACATTCTCCCCTTTAGTGCATGTCCAGGTGTCATAAGTTCTTTAGCTTCTGCACTTCCCACACTATTCTTGCCCTCCCCCAGCCTATTTTCTACCTACAACCTATGCTACTTATTCTCTGTACCTTTCCCCCCTTCCCACTCCCCCTGTTGCCAACCCTCCTGTGATCTCCATTTCTGTGTTTCTGTTCCTTTTCTGCTGTTTGCTTAGTTTGTTTTTGTTTTAGGTGTGGTTGTTAATAATTGTGAGTTTGCTGTCATTTTACTGTACATGAGTTTTATCTTCTTTTTTTTAGATAAGTCCCTTTAACATTTCATACAATAAGGGCTTGGTGATGATGAACTCCTTTAACTTGACCTTATCTGAGAAGCACTTTATCTGCCCTTCCATTCTAAATGAAAGCTTTGCTGGATAGAGCAATCTTGGATGTAGGTCCTTGCCTTTCATAACTTGGAATACTTCTTTCCTGACCTTTCTTGCCTGTAAGGTCTCTTTTGAGAAATCAGCTGACAGTCTGATGAGAACTCCTTTGTAGGTGACTGTCCCCTTATCCCTTGCTGCTTCTAGAATTCTCTCCATTTTAATCTTGGCTAATGGAATTAGGGTTTGCCTTGGTGTGTTCCTCCTCAAGTCCAATTTCTTTGGGACTCTCTGAGCTTCCTGGACTTCCTGGAAGTCTATTTCCCTTGCCAGATTGGGGAAGTTTTCCTTTATTATTTGTTCAAATAACTTTTCCACTTGTTACTATTTCTCTTCCCCTTCTGGTACCCCTATAATTTGGATGTTGGAACGTTTAAAGATGTCCTGAAGGTTCCTAAGCCTCTCCTTATTTTTTTTGAATCCTTGTTTCTTCATTCTTTTCTGTTTGGTTGGTTGTTTCTTCCTTCTGGTCCTCTCCATTGATTTGAGTCCCAGTTTTCCTCCCATCACTAATGGTTCCTTGTGCATTTTCCTTCATTTCATTTATTGTAGCCTCCATTTATTCTTCTAATTTGTGAGCAAAATCAACCAATTCTGTGAGTATCCTGATCATCAGTGCTTTGAACTGTGCATCTGATAGGTTGGCTATCTCTTGGTGGCTTAGATGAATTGGCTCTGGGGCTTTCATCTGTTCTCCTGTTTGAGCCATTTTTTTTTTTTTTGGTCTGGTTGCAGCTGTTACATAGTGAGGGGCAGAGCCTTAGGTGTTCACCAGTGCAGGGCAGCCCAGTTGCTGAGTTGTGATGCTGTATGTGGGGGAGGGGTCTGAGAGGGAGCAATGGCGCTGGCTCTGCTCTTTCTCTCTTGGATTTTAGTCCCTTACGCAGCTTCCCACGGGCAAATTGGGCCCTTCCATTGCTTATTTCCATGTGGGTGGGCTTGTGTACATTCTAGGACCCTGTGGGTCTCTCCAGTGAACTCTCCTGTGAGGCTGGGAGTCTCTCCCAGCACCTCAAACCCCACAAGTGTTTTCAATCAGTGTTTTTAGGTTTTATTTCCTGGCTCTGGGGCCCTGGGTTGCGAGGTCTGTGTTGCTCCCCGTTTTTGCCTGGATTATCTGCATGCAAATGTGAGACCACCTGGTCAGCCAGCCGCCTTGCGTGGCCTCACTGGGTCTGCCTGTTGCCACCCCGCTCCCAGGCTCTGGTAGCCCTCGCCTGTGCTCCTGGGGTCTGCTAGCCAATGCCTGTATGCCTAAGGTTTGCCAACTTCCACTTTTTCCTGCCTTGACTCTGCCCCTCTTATCGATCTGGATGAATGATTGTCGGACTGTCGTATAGTTCAATTTTCTGTCAGTTTGGGTTGTTTTCTTGTTTCTAAATCTTTGTTGTCCTTAATTCTGGCTGTGCAAGGAGTCAGCAAAACTGACTCCTCCCAGAACCAAATTGGACTTACAACTAAATTACAGAAAAATCTTGGATAACCAACTAATTCCTGGTTGAAGGAAAGTCTTATAACCATGGATATACAGGAGAAACCACATCAAGACTAGTAAAACAGTCAGAGACACAAAAAGGGCTGGCCATAGTCCTATGGGCTATGGCTAAGGGGTTCTAAATCCCAGGCTGGATTCCTTAGCCCAGAGCTCCAGAGGTAGAAAGAAGTGCCCATGTAACATCTGGCTGTGAAAAGCAACAGGATTACTGTCCACCAGAGAGAGGCTGTAGTCTACTAGAGACAGAGGCACCTTGTTAAAGTGCCAACTCACATAATTTTCTTCACAGCCACTCACCTTGGGCTCATGGGGAGAGAAGACAGAGTGGAATAGAGTTGTATGAGCAGAGTCTGGGGTCTGTGGCTTTGAGGAGGGAGCTGAAGGGACAGCCACCAGGATCTCTGTGCTGAGTCCTTCTGCAATAGTATAGATGCCATTATTCTTGGGTGGAGCACACCCCTCCATGTGGCATCATCAGAGGGAAGCAATAGCCCCACCATCTGGACTCCCTCTTGCCTTACCCTGTGAAGATTACACCCTACTGAAGAGAGGAGTACAGATAGAACCTTTTTAGTGACTAAGCCTAACAGGTAGCTGGCAGTGGAGGCAGGAAGAAGTGGATCTCAGGGTGCCTTGGGACTTTTGCTGTTCTGCCCCCAGGCATGTTGCTGGTTAAAGACAGCCTTAGTGCACAGCTTGTTCCTTCCTGCACTCACACAGGTCCAGCAGAAGCAGCCACAAACTGTATCACTTGTAGCTCTAAACAGGTTGGCCAGTGCCAAACACAGGCAGTATCTGATATTGGGCTATACCAGAGTCCTTCCCAAGGGGCCCAGAACCAACTCATCCAGCGGCAAACCTCAGACAACATTAGAGCACAATTCAGTAAGCTTTGCAAGCAGCATATTCAATGGGAAATCTGGGCAGGCACCAAGCCATGCTTAGGCAAATTCATCTTTGTGTGCTCAACACCTGCCCAATAGATTGCATGCCATGGTTGGAGTTGAGCCTCAGAGTCAAGACAGCCTGTGTGTTGATCCCATGAACAAATAGGCAAATAGCAATCAAGACTTAAATATAACAAGAAGGCCAACATAATCCCAAACAAGAGTCAGCTCAGCTCAGGTGATCCAAAAAGACTGTATCACTGGGTCCCACAAGAATCCTACCACATAAAGCCACCCATGAAGACTGGGAGTCATGGCAAATTTATCTAACATATAGAAACAAACACAAAGTGGCAGCCAAAATGGGGAGACAAAAATGGGGCTCCTAATTAAAAAGCAGGAGGAAATCTCCAAAAAAAAAAAAAAAAGCTAAATGAAGGCAAGAAATTTATCAGATATAGAGTTCAAAGTAATTGTTATAAATATGGTCAACAGCATGGAAAAAGACATAAAACCATTAAAAGGACCAATTTAAAGTGAAGAATGCAATATCTGAAATTAAGAATATGCTGAAAGGAATAAATAGTATGTTAAAAGAAGCAGAAGATTGAATCAGCAATTTGGAAGACAAGGTAGAAAGACCTAATCAAAGCAACAAAAAGGAAAAGAAAGAATAAAAAAGAGGATAGTTTAAAGGACCTTTAAGAAGCAAAACAGCATCCATATCACAGGAGTACCAGAAGAAGAAAGAGAGCAAGAGATCCAGAGCCTATTTGAAGAAATAATAATAAAAATTACTTAACTGGGTGAAGGATAAAGACACACAAGCACAGAGAATCCCAAAGATAGACCCAAAGAGGCCCACCTCAAGATACATCATAATTAAAATGGCAAAAGGTAAAGACAAAGAAAGGTCTTAAAAGTCTCAAGAAAAGACAGCTAGTTACCTACAAGGGAGCTCCTGTAAGTCTGCCAGCTGATTTCTCAACAGAAACATTTCAGGCCAGAAGGGATTAGCATGAAATACTCAAAGTGATAAGAAGCAAGGACTTACACCCAAGACTACAATACTCAGCAAGGCAATTATGAAAAATTGAAAGAAATATAAAGAGCTTCCCAGACAAAAAAAAAAAAAAAAAGCTAAAGGAGTTTGTTACCATCAAAGTAGTGTTCTAAGAAATGTTAAAGAGTTTGCTAGAAGAAGAAGAAAAAGGAGCAGAGAAGAAGAAGAAGAAGAAGAAGAAGAAGAAGAAGAAGAAGAAGAAGAAGAAAGAAGAAGAAGAGACAAACCAGATGAACACAGTTAAAAGAAGAAAATGGCAATAAATATATACTTGTCAATAATCACTTTAAATGTCAATGGCTTAAATGCTCCAACACAAGACACATGTTAGCTGAATGAATAACAAAACAAGTCCCATATATATCCTGTCTGCAAGAGACCAACCTCAGAACAAAAAATGCACACAGACTAAAATAAAGGGATGGAAAAAGACATTTCACATAGATAGAAACAACAACAAAAAAGCTGGGGAAGCAATACTCATACCAGACAAAATAGATTTCAAAATGAAATCCATAGCCAGAGACAAAGAAGGTCACTACATAATAAAGGGGTTGATCCCACCTTAGGACTAAACCTTGTAAACGTATATGGACTCAACACAGGAGCACCTATATATATATAAAACAAATCTTGGTGGACATAAAGGGAGAGAATGACAGTAGTACAATTTTAGTAGCAATTTTAACACCCAACTGACATCAATGAATAAATCTTCCAGGCAGAAAATCAGCAAGGAAATAGGCGTCTTAAATGATATACTAGATCAGATGATTTAATTGGAATCTTTAGGGCCTTTCAACCCAAAGTAACAGAATATACCTTTTTTTTTCAAGTGCAGATGGAATATTTTCTAAGATAGACCATAAGTTAGGACCAAAAGCAAGTCTCAGCAAATTTAAGAAGATTGAAATTATATAAAGTATCTTTTCTGACCACAATACTAAAAAACTAGGAATATATATTAAAAAATACCCTGTAAAACACACAAATACATGGAGGCTAAATAATGTGTTTCTAAACAATGACTGGCTTAACAATGACATTAAAGAAGAAATCAAGGGAGTCCTTGAGATGAATGGAAATGAGAACACAACCCAAAATCTATGAGATGCAGTAAAGGCAGTCTTAAGAGAGAAATTCATAGCATTACAGACCTATATCAAGAAACTAGAGGCATCTTTAATACACAATCCAACATTACATTTAATGGAACTTGAAAAAGAACAACAAACATTTTTAAAGTGACAAGAAGGGAGGAAATAAAGATCACTGCAGAAATAAGCAAGATAGAGTTTAATAATAAAATAGATCAATGAAACCAAGAGTTACTTCTTTGAAAAGGTAAACAAGATTGACAAACCTTTAAATAGAATCATTAAGAAATAAAAGAGAGGACCCAAATAAATAAAATCAGAAATGAACAGGAAAAGCAACAACCGACACCAAAGAAATACAAAGGTGAGTAAAAAAATAGTAAGAACAATGATATACCAACAAATTGAACAATCTGGATGAAATGAGTATATTCTAGAAACATACAGTCTTCCCAAAGTGATTGAGGGAGAATCAGACAATTAAAATAAACTGATTACAATTAGTGGAATTGAAGCAGTATCAGAAAACTTCTAACAAATAAATGGCCTGGACTAGATGGCTTCACAAGTAAATTTTGCCAAATATTCAAAGAAGAACTAACACCTATCTTTCTCAAACTATTCCAAAAAGTTCAAGAGGAGAAAAGACTCCCAAGCTCATTTTACAAGGTCCACATTATCTTAATCTCAAAACCTGATAAAGACACTACAGAGAAAGAAAATTATAGGCCAAAATTCTTGATAAACATAGATGCAAAATCCTTAACAAAATATTAGCACACCAGATTCAGCCATATATTAAAAAGATCATACAAATAGAGAGCAAGCTGATAGCTGAGGGTGGGGGAGTTGAAAGGGTGGAGGAATTGCACACACACAAAAAAAACCCCAAAACAAAACAACAAACCAGAGAGAACAAATTAAAAAATAAAAAAGATCACAAGCCATGATCAAGTGGGATTTATTCTGGGGGATACAAAGTTGGTACTAATGTTCAAATCAATAAACATGGTACATCACATAATCAAAATGAAGGATAAAAACCACATGATGATATCAATAAATGCATAAAAAGTATTTGATAAAATCTAGCACCATTTATGATAAAAACTCTCAGCAAAGTCAAAATAGAGGGAATATAACCTCAATGTAATAAAAGGCTGTGTATGAGAAACCCACAACCAACATTATACTCAATGGTCAAAAACTAAAAGCATTTTCCTTAAGATCAGGAATAAGACAGGGATATGTGCTTTCACCACTCTTATTCAACATAGTACTGGAAGTCCTAGCCACAACAATCAGAGAAAATGAAATAAAAGACATCGAAATTGAAAAGAAAGAAAACTGTCATTATGACATGATACTGTATGTAGAGAACCCTGAAGATTCCACCAAAAACCTAGTAGAATTGAGAGAAGAATTCAGTAAAGTAGCAGGATAAAAAATAAATATACAGAAATCAGTTGCATTTTTACACCAACAATACTACCAGAAAAGGAAACTAAGAAAACAATCCCATTTACAATTGCATAAAAAAATAATACCCAGGAATAAATTTAATCATGATGAAAAAACTTGTACTCAGAGAATTATGACACTGAAGAATGAAACAGAAGAAAACACAAATTAGAGGAAGCATATACTGTATTTACGTATAAGAAAAATCAACATCACTAAAATGTTTATATCCAAAGCAATCTGTATTTTCAATGAAAATCTTATCAAGATACTAATAGCATTTTTCACCTAACTAGAACATATATTCCAGAAATTTATATGGAACCACAAAAGACCCCAAGCAGCAACAGCAATCTTGAGAAAGAACAGGGAAGTTGGAGAATTCATGCTATCTGATATCAAACTATACTACAAGGTCATACTAATCAAAACAGCATGGCACTGGCATAAAAACAGACATATGACTCAATAGAACAGAATAGAGAGATCAGAAATAAGCCTACACCTTTACAGTCAATTAACATTTGACACAAAAACATATAATGAGGTAACAATAGTTTGTTAAATAAATGGTGTTAGGGATATTAGACAATACATGCAAAAATGAAACTAGACCATCATTTTACATCATAAATAAAAATAAATTCAAAATGGATTAAAATTTAAATGTTTGACTTAAAACTATAAAATGCTAGAAGAAAACATAGGCAGTAAAATCTTGGATATTTCTCATTAGCAATATTTCTTCTAATGTATCATCTTGGCCAAAGGAAACAAAAGAAAAATTCAGAAGACCACAGCTATGGGCAACCGGTGATTGGCAGCTTCATCACAACAACGTGCCCACTCATGCATCACATTTCATGCAGAGTTTTTGCTGAAACATCAAATCACCCAGGTAATTCAGCCCCTCTACAAGACCAGATTTGGCATTTTTGTGACTTCTGGCTTTTCCCAAAACTAAAATCAGCTTTGAAAGGGAAGAGATTTCAGACTGTTAACGAGATGCAGGAAAATAAGACAGGGCAGCTGATGGCAATTGGAAGAACTGTATGAGGTCCCAAGGTGCCTACTTTGAAGGGGACTGAAGTGTCATTGTCCTCTATACAATGTTTCTTGTATGTTCTTCAATAAATATCTCTATTTTTCATAAAAAAAGAAAAAATAAACAACGAGACTACATCAAACTAAAAATTTTTGCACAACAAAGGAAATCATTAATTAAAAGATACAACAGCCCACTGAATGAGAGAACATATTCGCCAATGATACATCTAATAAGGGGTTAATATCCAAAATTTTTATAGAACTTATAAAGCTGAACTCCAAAAAACCCTAAAAAGTTCTGTTAGAAAATAGGCAAAGGACCTGGGTAGAGACTTCTCCAAAGAAAACATACATATGGCGAATAGACATATGAAAAGATGCTCAATGTCACTAATCATCAGAGAAATGCCAATTAAAACCACAATGAGATATCATCTCATACCTTTCAGAATGGCTATCATCAATAAATCAACAAACAATATACTAGTGAGGATGGAGAAAGGGCACACTTTCGCACTGTTGATGGGAATGCAGATTGGTGCAGCTGTTATGGGAAGTAGTATGAAGTTATCTGAAAAAGTTAAAAATGGAGCTGCCTTTTGACCCAGTAATACCATTCCTGGCAATATATTCTAAGAATCTCAAAACACCAATCAGAAAGAATATACGCACCCCTATGTTAGTAGTAGCATTATTTACAGTAGCTAGGATCTGGAAACAGGCCAAGTGTCTACCAGTAGAAGGGTGATAAAAAAGATGTGGTACATTTACATAATGAAATAATACTCAGGTGTAAAAATGAAAATAATCTTACTTTTTGCAACAATATGGATGGACTTGGAGATTATTATACTAAGTGAAATAAGCCAGTCAGAGAAGGGAAAATACCACACGGTCTCATCTATATGTGGAATCTAATAATCGAAATAAACTCATAAACTAAATAGAAACAGAGGCAAGGATACATGGAACAGACTGACAGCTGTCAGAGGGGAGGCTGGAGGGGGTTGTAGATGAAAGTTGAAGGGATTAGTCAAAGAACATGTATGTATAACCTATTGATACAGACAATAGTGTGTTGATGGCCACTGAGAAGATTGAGTGGTGGCTGGGAAGGTAAGGGCAACAGGAGGGAAAATGGGGTCCTCTGCAATAGTGTCAACAATAAAGATACATAAAAAGATTATATTCATTCCTATGTTGTGGTATTATTTACAATAGCCAAGATTTGTAAGCAGCCCAAGTGTCCATCAGGAGAAGAGTGGATAAAACAACAGTGGTACATTTACACAATGAAATACTACTTGGCCATATGAAAGAAGGAAATCTTATTCTCTGTGATAGCATGGATGGACATGGAGAGCATTGTGTTAAGTGAAACAAGCCAGTCATAGAATTACGAGTACCATATGATTTTAGCAATATGTGGAATCTAATGGACAACATGAACTAACAAGCAAAATAGTGACAGACTTACAGATAGAAAACAGATGACAGCTGATTGGGGTGAGAGTGCTGGGTGAGGGATAGAGAAGGGATTGAACAAAAAAGAAAACAAAGGGAAAAAAGTCATGAATATGGACAACAGTGTGGTGATTGCTGCAGAGAGAGGAGATGGAAGGAAGTGAAAAAAAGCATAACAGGGATAAATGGTGATGGAAAGAAACTTGACTTGGGGTGGTGAACACACAACACAGTGTACAGATGATGTGTTGTAGAATTGTGCACCTGAAACCTGTATGTATATTTTTAACCATTGTTACCTGAATAAATTAAAAAGAAAAAAGAAGATGAATGTGATAGAATAAAGGATAAAAGTCTTGGTAGGTACTTTGCAAATCATGATATCTAATAGACCATATTTATTTCATTTACTTTCAGGAGAATATATAATAAAAGCAACAAATATTGGGGGAGGTAGTTAAGAGGCTGTGACCACATGTTGACTGTTAAGCTGATCCCAGGCAATTGGAGGTTCCTCACTGTCTTCCCTGTCCTTGGAATGTACACCCATAGTGGGAGCCACTCCAAGGACAAAGGCTTCAAAGAGTAAGGTGTTGTTGAGATCATCTAGACTGAATACCTGACTATATCCAGTTAAAGCCTCTATATAAACTTAGATTCTAGAAAGTTTTAGATTTTAGGTTGGGTGTGAAGAGATCTATGCATTTAGCAGCCACCTAAGATAAGCCCTGTATGTAAGTTCCCTTGCTTATTAAAACCACCACTTAGCAATGTGAATGGCCTGCCTGTTGCTTTGTCCTCATTGTCCTTCATGAGTGGAGGCTAGTTTGCAAGTCATTAACAGACAAAGCAACCAACAAAGAAACCAAAAAGGAAAAAATACACACGTGACAACTAGTATTTCCAGGATATAGTATATCCAGGATCATCATACATTGATGGTGAGAAAGTGGTCTGAGCATTCTGGAAAATTCTATGTCTGTATTTACTAAAACCGAATATATGAACCAAATAACTCCAATCCCAGGTCTATTCCCCAAACATACGTGTATAGCAGTGTATCAAAAGATATAGGCTAGAATGTTCATAGCTATGTTGTTATAATGGCAAAATGATAAAACTATCCCAAAACCCATAAACCATAGAAAGGATGAATACATTGTGATGTATTAATACAGTGAGAATGACTGAACTGTAACTACAGTTGTCCCTCGCTGAATCTCAGTTCACTGATTGCGGCTTCACTGTATCGTGGGTTTTAAAAAAACTAATAATTTAAAATAATTTAAAATAAATAATATCAATTATAAATATTAAACCATAATAGGAATCTTTTATCAAGTTGAAGAAGATCTATTCTTGGCATGCTGAGAATTTTTTTTTTTACAATTTCATTTATTTATTTTTAGAGAGGGGGAAGGAAGGGAGAAAGAGAGGGAGAGAAACATCAATGTGTGGTTGCTTCTTGCGTGCTCCTCACTAGGGACCTGACCTGCTACCTAGGCATGTGCCCTGACTGGGAATCAAGCTAGGGACACTGTGGCTCACAGGCCAGCACTTAATCCACTGAGCCATACCAGCCAGGGCTGATGTTGGAGAGAATTCTTAATTAATATTTCTATTAAATAGGTAGAAGAATTAATTTTGCTTGTAATAAAATGCTGAGCCCAAGAATTTTTAACCTCTTTTATTAGATTATTCTTTATCTTTAGTTTTCTATATTTTCTCTCTTTCTTGCTTTCTCTTTTTGCAAGACAATATTTCTGTTCACTTAATGGATTTCATACCTTTAAAAAAATTCAGATCCTCTGATATTTATCTTGATTTGGATGTCATTTAGAGTGTTTGCAATGAAAGAGATTTTCTATATGCCTTTCTAATATTTAGTATCTGTCACTGCCACCAGACTGGTGTGCTCCTGGTTTTGTCTTTCTTTTTGATGAAACATCCATGAGAACAATATGAGATGCATAGATGTGCATTTAAAAAATTAATTTTAAATATTAGGTAAGGCTGTTAGATTTAGAGACCAGGTTTATTTACCTAGATGGAAGTAATAGTCTGGTGTAATTTTAAATATGATGAATTTTGTGTGGCCCTTAAAAATGTGATACAGGTGGTAATTAAAGAAACTCATTTGTGATCTACGTATTCATGCAAAACAAAATTACAGAATCAAACTACTACTCAGATGGGGTCTTCAAAGCCTCTTATTATGCTTTAGTGTATCTAGAGGATTCAAATATGCATGAAAACTTTTTATATTCATTTTTACTGAGGGCCATAAAGATGTAAATTGAAAGGAGCAATTGTGGATGGGATAGATGATTGTAATGAGGTATTATTGGTAATTATAGTATATATTCTATTTTATTCAGGTGTTAGTTTTTGCAACTTCTCTCTATACCCCTTCAAACCCAGCCAAGTTTAACTTTCTTTCTTTCTTTTTTAAATTGCATTTATTGGGATGATATTGGTTAATAAAATTATGTAAGTTTCAGGTATACAGTTCTATAATATATCATCTGTACAATATGGTATGTGTTCATAATCAAAGAGAAAGTCAGCTGTCTCATGTCCATACCCAGATGACTAATTTTTGCAGGTTGTTTATCCTCCCCTTACCTCTTCTGTGGGCCTCTGATGATCTGGACCTTTCTTTCTTTCTTTCTTTCTTTTTTTTTAGTATCAGGTTTTCAGGGGTGTATTTGTGTCAGACTCAGCTGAAAAATTGGCTGTAAAGACATTCCTACTTATTACCTTGTATACAAGTATTTACCCTCTTTTTCTACTGATTACCTTGTACAGAAGTCTTTCCCCTCTTTTTCTGGCCTCCAGCTTGGTTGTCCTCACTTGTTTCTGTTAAGACTTTCCTCCCATTTCAGGGTGCTCCCAACCATACCTTTCACTTCATTCATTCATTCATTCATTCATTCATTCATTCATTTTTTATGTAGAGCAACTCAGGTAGGTCTTAGTTTCTCTGTCCTTTTACAAACTAGGCCCTAGGGGCCTCAACATGAAAACCCACGTGGCCTGCCAAGGTATTTTGCCAACAAAGGGCCAGCTACTTCAGAGAGTTATTATGCTTGTTCTTTGGTGGCGTATGTGGCTCAGTCAGTTCTATTTTTTCCTTCTCTGTTAGAAGTATATGAATATAAAATGTCACAAAGGAATCTTTGCCATTCTCTTCTCCTGATTATCGATATCACTAGTCAGACACTCTGCCCTTACACTCCTAGGCAGTCTTTCCTCCCATTTACAAGTTTGCCCACATACAGCTATCTTGAATTGAGTTGTGACTGACAGCCTTTAGAAGGGGAGGCCTTATACCATCTATTAGTACCAAGAAGCGGAATCAGAAAAAATGAAATGATCATGAATGTTTCTTGGAATAAAAAATCAATGAAAGGCCAAATTTATCATCACTGAATAAGATTTTCATTTCAAGTAACTAAACTACAGGATTATTTAATTAAAATTTATATTTAACTTCCAAATACCATTTATTTTTGTCACATACCTCTTCAAAGCTGGTGATTCTTAATGGCTGAATCAGCTGAAATTCAGATTCTTACATGTATGTGAATATGTGTGCTTCTGTCAGATGTGTATGCATGTGCATGTTTATGTATTTGCACATTTGGATAAACCCTCCCTACAACTTGCCCCCACCAACAACATTTTAATTTGCTTCCTTTTCCAGTCTTACAAAAATAACTACTCTATGCAAGCATTACAAAGTGGTTAGCTATGTGATCAATTTCTTTTATAATTATGTTCAGTGAATCAATATGGCAATTTTGGTGCAAAATATTAATATTGTTGGTGCTGCTTTTACTGCTTTTAATTATTGTTTGAAAGCACACCCTTCATGGACCACGCCTTTCCTTTAAATCTGTTAGAAAGTCAAAACCAAACAAAAGTAAACACATAAAGTAAAAACCAACTATGTAATCTTACAATCTTTATCAGCTTATTTAGTAATTAAAATTTAAAAGTTCTTTTATTTTTCTTTGGATACATGAAATCATGCACAGCGAACAAAGTTCAAAAATAATAATAAGGCATAGAATTAGAAGTAAGTTTTCCTTCCTTACTGTTCCCAGCCACTCAGTTCACTTCCTCAGAGAGACAATCGTTTTAGTTCCTTTTCTCCCATAAACTTTCTACACACATAAGCATAAACATCTATCTACCTGCTTATTTATCTGTTTGTTGTTATCTATCAGTCTTACTGCTTATCATCTACATATCTTGCAAAACACTCTAGAACAGAACTTTTAAAAACTGTTCAAACATTTCTATTGTATGGTACTAAATTGTTTAAAAACCCACTACTGGTGGCTACTGATTTGTTTCCAATCATTGGCTATTATTTATATATACATTCATTTTAGATATGTGCAAGTACACTGGTATGATACATTCCTAGAAGTGCAATTGCTGAGTATGCTGAATTGATTTCCATGGAGATATACAAATAATAGTGCTACCTGAAATGTGGACCTCGTATAGAATGTATACTTTAAATTATAATTATTATTGCAATTTTATTTTCACAATTTTTCTACATAGTATGTATTATTTGCCTAAGTTAAGATGAATACATTGAGGCTTGAGCTGCTTGCTACTTGTGCAGCATCCTACAGACTCTTGAATCAGAAGCATTTTCAAGCATAGTCTTCTTTTTCTCTGAAAGAGCAAAAGGGAACTGTGTTTTGAACAACCAGGTTGTGAGATTTGACACAAGGCAACTCAAGAAATGTCCCTGAAATACAGTATATTGCAGTTTTAGTATGTCAAAGAAGATTCTGTCCCTTCCTCTATATTTCTTAGGTGCACAGAAGAAGCATGCATAGATATTTATATTTTATTGATGGCAGAACATAAAAAGGAAAATTTCTGAGTACTGTCTGTGAGAAATCATCTCTGCTTCCTCATTCGTAAAATAAAAGGTTAGACTAACTTATCTCTCAGAATTATATTTTAAACATAAATAGGTCACTTAACATGATTAAATGTGAGATTTCCAAAAATTAAGCCCAGGATAAAAATATTTGGAGTTTTATTTTTATTTATTTATTTATTTAAATATATTTTATTGATTATGCTATTACAGTTGTCCCATTTCTCTCCCATCATTTCTCTCCACCCTGAACACACCTCCCACCCACATCCCCCCCGTTAGTTCATGTCCATGTGTCATAAATTCTTTAGCTTCTACTTTCCAATGCTATTCTTGCCCTCCCCCTGTCTATTTTCTACCCACCATCTATGCTACTTATTCTCTGTAACTTTTCTCCCTCTCTCCTCCTCCCACTCCCCTGTTGCTAACCCTCCATGTGATCTCCATTTCTGTGTTTCTGTTCCTGTTCTTGTTGTTTGCTTAGTTTGCTTTTATTTTAGGTGTGGCTGTTAATATCTGTGAGTTTGCTGTCTTTTAACTGTCCTATTTTTGATCTTCTTTTTCTTAGATAAGTCCCTTTAACATTTCATATAATAAGGGCTTGGTGATGATGAACTCCTTTAACTCGACCTTATCTGAGAAGCACTTTATCTGCCCTTTCATTCTAAATGAAAGCTTTGCTGGATAGAGCAATCTTAGAAGTAGGTCCTTGACTTTCATGACTAGGAATGCTTCTTTCCAGCCTCTTCTTGCCTGTAAGGTCTCTTTTGAGAAATCAGCTGACAGTCTGATGGGAACTTCTTTGAAGGTGACTGTCCCCTTATTCCTTGCTGCTTCTAGAATTCTCTCCTTCATTTGAATCTTGGCTAATGTAATTACGATGTGCCTTGGTGTGTTCCTCCTTGGGTCCAACTTCTTTGGGACTCTCTGAGCTTCCTGGACTTCCTGGAAGTCTATTTCCTTTGCCAGATTGGGGAAGTTCTCCTTTATTATTTGTTCAAATAACTTTTCCACTTGTTGCTCTTTCTCTTCCACTTCTGGTACCCCTATAATTCGGATGTTGGGACGTTTAAAGATGTCCTAGAGGTTCCTAAACCCCTCCTCATTTTTTTGAATTCTTGTTTCTTCTTTGTTTTCTGTTTGGTTGTTTCTTTCTTCCTTCTGGTCCACTCCATTGATTTGAGTCCCAGTTTTCCTCCCATCACTGTTGGTTCCCTGTTGGTTTTCTTTCATTTCACTTAGTGTCGCCTTCATTTGTTCCTCTAATTTGTGAGCAAAATCAACTAATTCTGTAAGCATACTGATCACCAGTCCTTTGAGCTGTGCATCTGATAGGTTGGATGTGTCTTGGTCACTTAGATGAATTGGCTCTGGGGCTTTCATCTGTTCTCCTGTTTGAGCCATTTTTTTGTTTGTTTGTTTGTTTTTGGTCTGGTTGTGGCTGTTACATAGTGAGGGGTGAAGCCTTAGGTGTTCCCCAGGGCGGGGCAGCCCAGTTGCTGGGGTGGGTCTGAGAGGGAACAATGTTGCTTGCTCCACTCTCTCTTGGATTGCAGTCCCTTACACAGCTTCCCACAAGCAAATTGGGCCCTTCTGGTGCTGATTTCCATCTGGGTGAGCTTGTGTACGTTCTAGGTCTCTCCAATGAACTCTCCTGTGAGACTCCCAGCCTTCAACCCCCACAAGTGTTTTTAATCATTTTTTTAAGGTTTTATTTTCTGGTACTGGGGCCCTGGGTGGAGTCCGCGCTCCCCTGGGAGCCAGGTCTGTCTTGCTCCCCGTTTTTGCCTGGATTATCTTCATGGGAATGTGGGACCACCTGGTCAGTCAGTGTCCTTGTGTGGCCTCACTGGGTCTGCCGTTGCCACCTCATGCCCGGGGTCTCCTAGCCACTGCCTATGCACCTGGGTCTGCCAGCTGCTGCCTGCGAGCCCTGGTCTACCAACCTCCAGTTTTTCCTGGCAACTCCACCCCTCTTACTGGTCTTGATGAATGGTTGTTTGACTTCTGTACAGTTCAATTTTCTATCAGTTCTGGTTGTTTTCTTGTTTCTAAATCTTTGTTGTCCTTAATTTTGGTTGTTAGAGGGGGAATAGTGTATCCACCTACACTCCATCTTGGCTGGAAGTTGAGTTTTATTTTTTTAAAATACCCTCCATTTTTACTTTGGTCTAACACTTGAAGGGATAAAGACTAAATGCATATCTGTCAACAATTGCATCTAAAAAATCAAAATAACTGAACAAGTAGGACAGAAACAGTCTCATTCACAGGTACAAAGAGCATTTTGATGGGAGGGGTGTTAGCGGAATGGGTAAAAAAGGTGAAGAAATTAAGAAGTACAAATTGGTTATTACAGAATAGTCATAGGGATATAAAATATAGCATAGGGAATATAGTCAATAATATTTTAATAACTGTGTTTGGTGTCAAATAGGTAGGGGAGTTATCAAGATGGTCACTTAGTAAGTTATACAATTACTGGGGTGTAACCTGAAACTAAAATAATATTGTATGTCAACTGTAACTGAAAAATAAAAAAATGAGTAACATAAAAAGACTGCAAACATAAAAAAGGCTTGCAGATTTGGTATGATATGATTTTTTCTCTTTCTGGGCAATGAAGTATAATTCTCCTACATTAGGATGATATCAATGCCGTGTACTATGCCTGTGATGTAGGTGCATAACCCAGAGGATGATTTAGAGAGAAAAAGGTATTTGGCTGTCTGAATTGTTTGAGCACCACAGCACGCTTCTCATGATGTTGCTCTAAATGACAGGCATTTATAAAAGTGACATTAAATTTGTCATGGCATATGCTCTTTTAGAAAACATGTTGATAATTGTGTGATTGGTTCTCTTGAATGTCCTGAGAAAGGGTCATAGACAGTGTTATGCAAAGTACAGCTATGCTTCCAAAGATTTTGCAAATATTGTTTCTGCTTCCACTTTGCCTTTTCCCATTTATTTTCAAATTAGGGTTTAAAAAGTAAGTACCAGTTTGGGAAGAGAAGAGAAGCAAAGGTCAAAAATGATTCTTTTTTGCTCTCTTTAATTTTGGAGTTCTGTTTATGAGAAACATTTGCAGAAAAGGGCTTAAAAGCTAATGATTTCACCCTCCTCCCTTCTAATAATGTGGAGTGAAGTAACTGTGTAGTTTTTACAGACTCAATTTAATACTGTGATTTTTAAATAGTAGACACATTTTATTATCTATCTATCAATTAATTAATTAATTAATTCCCACAAGTAAAGAATTGTTTTCTATAAAGTCATAGGTTGAAAGACATCTTGGCAGTAACAGGCTGTTTTGATTCCAGTGGCCTTGTAATACAATTTGATATCAGGAATTGTGATCCCTCCTACTTTGTTCTTCTTTCTCAAAATTGTTGTGGCTATTCAGGGTCATTTATGGTTCCATATTATTTTTTGAAATGTTTGTTCTGTCTCTGTGACATATGCCATTGGTATTTTAATAAGGATTGTGTTGAAACTATAAATTGCTTTGGGTAGTATGGACATTTTGATGATGTTAATTCTTCCAATCCATGAACACGGTACATGCTTCCATTTATTTGTGTCTTCCTTAATTTCTTTCTTCAGAGTTGTGTAGTTTTCTGAGTACAGGTCTTTTACCTCCTTAGTTAGATTTATTCCTAGCTACTTTATTTTTCTTGTTGCTACATCAAATGGGATTTTTTTCCTGATTTCTGTTTCTGATAATTCATTTTTGGTGTACAAAAATTAATTTGATTTCTGAATATAGACTTTGTATCCCACTGGTTTGCCAAATTCACTTATTAGGTTGAGTAGTTTTTTTGGTGGAGTCTATACATATCAATGGAACAGAATAGAGAGCCCAGAAATAAACCCAACTCTCTATGGTCAATTAATATTTGACAAAGGGGGCAGAAGTATAAAATGGAATAAAAACAGCCTCTTCAACAAATGGTGTTGAGAGATCTGAATAGCTACATGTAAAAACAATGAAACTTGACCACCAACTTATACCACATACAAAAATAAACTCAAGCTGAATAAAATACTTAAATATAAGTTCTAACAACATAAAAGTCTTAGAGGAGAACATAGTGAGGAAAATCTCAGAAATTCCACACAGCAATATTTTCACTGATATGTCCCTTAGGGCAAGGGACATAAAGGAAAGAATAAACAAGTGGGACTATATCAAATTAAAAAGCTTCTACATGGCTAAAGGAAACATCAACAAAATGAAAAGGGAACCAAGCATATGGCAAACATATTTGCCAATGATACCTCAGACAAGGGTTTGATCTCCAAAATATATAAGGAAATCAGGAGGTGGAATAGGATAAGACTGAGAAGGACCTGGACTTGCATGCCCACTTATCTGATAGGGGCACCCCTATCCCTCCCTACCCAGTGGAAAGTGGGAGTTTCATCAGCTCCCAGATATGAGAAGGTTAATGATCATATCAAGAATCAAGAAAAACCTCCACTTATATATAAAAAAACAATCAACAGATGCCAGCAATAAGATGACACAGATGTTGGAATTATGCAGATTTTAAAATAGCTATTATAAAAATGCTTCAAAGAACAATTATAAATAGGTTAAATAAAAATGAAAAAATAAGATGTCTCAGCCTAGGAACAAAAAACATAGAGATAAGTTGAAATTTTAAAACTAAAAATAGAGTGACCCTCCAAAACCAAGCAAACAAAAAAAACAAAGAATTTACTGGGTGAACTTAATAGCAGCATGAAAAGGACAGAAGACAGAATAAGTTAAGATGAAGATAAAAAACAATAGAAGCTACTCAACCTGAAAGAAAATGGGAAAAATAAATAGAACTGCAGGTATACTTGGGACTATTACAAAAGATCCAACATTTGTGTCCTTAGAATTTCAAGAGAGGAGAAAGAATGTAGAGCTGGAAAAGTACTAGAAGAAATAATGGTTGAAAATTCCTTAAATTTGGCACTAGATAAAAACCTAGAGATTCAAGATGTAGAACAAACCCTAAACAGAACACAAATAAATCTTGGCCAAGAAAAATCATGATCAAACTCCTGAAAACTAAAGATCAAGGAAAAACTTTAAAAGCAGTGAGAATTAAATGACATCTTACCTATAGAGAAAAAGAATTCAAATGACAGAGGATTTCTTATCAGAAACCATGGAAACCAGAGAAAGTGTCACATATTTCAAGTGCTGAAAGAACATAACTATCAACTCAGAATTCTGTGTATGTTGAAACTATCCTTCAGGAATAAAAGGAAATTAAGCTATTTTCAGATGGAGGAAACCAAAAGAATTTGTTACCAGCAGAACTACCATAAAATAATGACTAAAAAAAGTTTTCTAAACAGAAGGGATTGATACAAGTAGGTACCTTGGAATTTCAGGAAGGAAGAAAAGACAATGGAAAATGTAAAAATATGAGTCAGTACAATTGATACTCCTTCTCTTGAATTTTCCAAATTATATTTGGTGCTTCTCAATGTGTGATGTGGCTCTCAGTGAATCTGGAGGAAATATTTAAGACAATTACATCATGAATAGGAGAAAGCAAAGGGACATAAAAGGAAGATTTCTACATATTACTTGTACTGATAAAATAGCAATACCAAGACTGTGAAAGTTATGTCCATATAATGAAATACCCACAAAACTACTAAAAATTATATATAAAGATGTCAAAAACACTGTAGCTAAATCAAGATGGAAATCTAAAAAAATGTTCAAACACAAATGAAGAAAACCATTAAAATTATTCATGGACATTTAAGAGTATAAAAATTATTCATGCATTATTAGAAATAATAAGTTTATTATTTTAGCTTTCTTTTTAAAATCCAGTGGAAGGGTGCTGCAGAGAGCCATTATCTGAGTATATTATCTGAAGCAGGGAAGGTGGTAGCAAAGTCTGGAGCTGAGGCCTCCCGGGGACAGAGGATTAGCTTACGGGTAGCTGTTGGGGTGCGGTGCTTAGTGAAGGTTGAGCATGAGTCTAAGCAATGGAGGAACTGGGTTGGAAAAATTAGGAGATGGAAAGGGAGACCAAAAGGAGATGTAAGCAAGAGGATTTTGCTTATTTAAATTTTTTGAGCCCATTGTCTAAGTTGGAATTTCTTCTTGTATCTTCTGAATTATATCACCCACATCTTCCACTCTCTGGACTTAAAAATACAATAAATTATATAATAGGCTAAGTAGGTTATGGAGAGAGTGTGGGCCTGGTTGTCATGAAAGCTATACTTTTTTATTTTTGGATAAATAAGTTTTGAGATCCAAACAATAGACTTATCACTCATCCTTTGGACTAGCTTTTTAATAGTTGAAAATGGTAGGATTCTGCCGAGATTGATGCTCAGCACTAATGTTTGGAGAATGTCCTGTCATGAAATTTATCAGCAAGCAGTGCATAGCTATTTTATTTATCAGGCTATAATGGAAAGTTCAGCTAAAGATACTTTTCACATACAGAATCAGTAGCTGCAGGGTTTTGTAATACATTAAAAAGAAAGTGAAATCTTGACTTTGGGATCCAGGGTTGGGGTGAGGGCCACCCTTCACATTAAATGAACCAGACTCCTCTGTAGGCTAAATGTGAAGAGGGAATAGAGAAACACAAACACATCTCTCATGAGACCAATTATTCCTTTAAAATTACACTGGCCACAAAGTGTTTTTAGTATGATAGAGATATACAATGACAGAGAGCAGCTATACTTTTCTTTCTCATTCTCTTTTTGTCCTTTCCTTCCTCTCTCCCTTTACCCCTTTATTCTAAGGGAAAAGGAGCAATGCCATTCTTCTAATCTAGACCTTGGGCCCAGATAGCCTTTTTCCATAACTCAACAAGTATCCTATTGGACTTTGTTAGTTAAAAAAAGACTGTGTGCACACAGTATAGTATGCCCATTTATATTGAAATCCATTTATTTCCCAGCTATTGTTAATGATGACTGTCCAATAAATGTTATTATTTTTAAACTGAAATAATTTTTCTGAATTAGTTTTCATGTGACTGCAGTTCTATGTATCACTATGATTATTTCTTTTCTATATCAATCTCATTTTTCTGCATGAATTCCACGGTGTTAGAATAAAAAGTAATAAAGAAAAAAATGGAGTATAAAATATTATTCTTTGTGTGACCTTAGCATCTTTAAAAAAACACACTATATTTAGATAGACAATTATTCTGAATCTAAGTGAATTTCTTTAGAACATAAATGATCCTTTTGACCTGCATATTTGAGAAGCCCAAATATGTAATTGGTCAGTGTTATGTAGTTTCAAAATAAGAACCTTTCAAATTGAATAGAACAGAGGTGTTTTCTTGACTGTTGGGTGTGTGCAATTTTGGTTTCTTTCAGCGTAGTACCAATCCCACAGAAGTCCCAGGGTGTACCCTTGCATTTACACTAACTCTTTAGGCACTAGTGCCCTGTTGGCTTTAGATTATGTTTATGATTTAAAAAAGAAATAAGTTATTCAGTAATTATGGAGGAGCAGACATCTTTGTGAGAGGAGCTTGGTCTTGCTTTGTACTGAATTATCTAGAGATGAATACTATTATACTATTCTTCAGTATATTGTCTTCCAATGCTCTTGCACACTCAGGCTAGTGTTGAAGGAGTTAGGAAGATATTCAAGCATTTTAAATGGATACATTGTATGTACATTTGGGACAGATAACTCTTTTCATGTATTTTAAACAACATCACTCAATTCACAATGAATAGTCATTAAAAGACACTGCACAGCTGAACATAGTTGACCTTTAGGATGTTCAGGAGTATTAATCTGCTAGAGGTCTATGGTAAGAGTGAGAGGTAGACAATAGAAATGCTAAGAGAAGAGTTAAAGAATATGGCGAGTTATCACGTAACAGTGTTTTTATTTAAAGGACATTTATGCGTTTTGAATTACATTTTTAAAATATGAATTTTTAAAATGAAAGGTATGCTAATGGCATTCTAATAGATTGTCAAAGTGGAAGAAGTGGGTCAAGAAGGTTCTTTCTATGTACATTGCTCAAGAGTCTATATGTGCTACATTTTGCCTATGAAAGTATGGATTTGGTTTTGCTTGTTGATGTAGAGTCGTCCTCTAAAAAGTACAAGGAGGGGTTTTTTCTTTCCTCATGCCAGATATTGCAATCTACTTAAAGTAATTTTTCCTCACCCAAACTCCACGTAACAGGATGTCATGTTATGAGTATGATTTATGAATATGATTTGAGTACTTCTCAAATCAGATGGAGTGGAAAACAAGTGAATTCTTGAATTAGTGAAGAAAAATTCATTTGCCTGTGATACTGTTTTCTGTCTAAAGTCTTGTATTTAAAATGTTGAAGTAACTTCAGCAGGACTCCGACCGTTTGCTGTAGCTGTTGCAGCCACAGCATGTGACTCTCACACACAGTGGCTGCTGAGTTAGCAGGAGCAAGGCTGCATTCCTGCTCACCCCACATCACCTGGGAGGGAAACATTGCTCTGTTTCCCACACTTCATCTTCTCCTGCTGTTGCAGGGTACTTTCTTTATATTTTCAAAAGTGAAGACCTACTTCTTTTCCTGGAGGCAAACTCCTTGTGTGAGAAGTGTAATTAGAGGTGTAGCATTTGGTTGTGCTGCAAACACAAATAGACACTCCCTTCTCTTCCTCAAACAGGACTAGGTATTCATTTTGTCTTTAAAATCAAATCATAATGTGGAATTTGATTTTTTTAACCATTTCAATGTGTGATAAATGAAATAGTGAAAATGTAAATATACTTGGAATGACATTAACTTTTAAACTTTATTAGTTTGCAGTCACTAGCATATGCAAAAAATGGTTTTGACAAAGATATTTCACTTGAGACACAGTCAACAACTTGATAATAGATGTAAAATTAAAAAAGGTATCGGTGAATGTCTTATTTTAAATGAATGAAAACTGAAAAAATTAATCCAATTAAACTGATTAAAATGTGTCACCCTTCTTTAAGCTTACACAATTTGCTCGAAGGAAAGAAATATTACCCTATGAAAAGCATGGGCTTTCATAAATATTGATTGTAATGTCCCATTTGATAAGAGTATCTATCAACCATGTTCAGCATTTTAAAGCCTTCAGTGACAGCTGTACCATTTTGCTTCAGAAGTGTAGCAGGTGAATTGTAATTGTCCAGCCAAAGTTGGAATCAGTTCAATAGGACTATCGCCCATGTTTATCCAATTGCTAGTGATGTCAAGAGGTGAGATGTTTGATGAAGGGAATATGATTTCTCATCTATGAAGTCCTATTCTCATTTGTTCCTTTGGGGAATATAGCTGTCAAAAGGAAAAAAAAAAAGACAAGCTGAAAAAAGAAAATCTTTATCCAAAGGGGACCATAGAAATATCTATTAAACCCACGTTTAAAAAAGTTTATAAATCTTGATTGAAAAATATAAGCAGCTCATCCACTTTTAGTCAACCATATACAATAAAATATACTGTTGGAGTGATCACCAGGGATCCTGTGATTAACAAGTTTGTATTGATCACTCTTCATGAGTGCAGTGGACTGAGCGCTTTTGGATAGCACATTTCCTGGAAAAACCATCGACTCCTACTTTCTTCCAGTCTCCCATCTACAGATTTTAGTCCCCTGGTAGCCCTAGAGAACCTTCTAGCTCTCTTAGCTTTCTAGTTCTCACAGAGTACTTCTGTATATGTGCTCTCACAGGTAAGGTATTTTATTTTACAAAATTTTATACTTCCAGAAGATGCTATATTGGTGAATAGAAAAAACACATGTGAAATTTTTATATAGGCAGTAAGCTCTTCTAATTTCACAATTAGGCATGAAAAAGTGTACTTTGTGTGTGAGTTGTGATTAATATTCTATGGTATTGAAAAAGCACAGTTTTAATATCTAATTAAAAATGGATTCAGTGTTTGGATCTATTTGGAAAGCAGAGGACTACTTAATTGTAGATAACTATTTAAAAAATTTCATTAATGATGTAAAAGGCCACATACACTAATGTCTATATATCTGGAGTACATTTTGGCACTTGATTATAAACACAGATTTAACTAACAAATCAATCACATAGAATAGATGAGAATTATACTGCCAAGGATTTTTTATTTTAATCATGTCCAATTAATAATAGAAAGCATTTAAATTTTTATTATAATTCTTTGCTGCAGTTTTGAAGATAAGTTGTGCTGGAAATGATGTTTAAGCTTTCCAACTGGCCTGAAAAGAAAAACCCCACAGTAATTGTATCTTGTAATTGTGTGTGTGTGTGAGGGAGGGAGGGAGGAAGAGAGGAAGGGAGGGAGGGAGGGAGAGAGAGAGAGAGAGAGAGAGAGAGAGAGAGGGAGAGAAAGAGGTAGAGAGAGGGAGAGAGAGAGATATGAAAATATTCCTATAGTCTTTTGAATAGCACTTTATTCTAGCAGTCAGTGCCGACAGAGTAAAACAAAACAAACCATAGTATGCCAAAGGAGGAAGAAATATGCTCCCTATATTTATAAGTAAGTATTGCAATAATAGAACTACTGAATAGTTAACAGAGGTAGTTTCTTATTGGTGCCTCTAGGACTGTTTAGATGCTCTAGTTATACATACTGGAACTATAGCATGGGGTGTCCCCAGTCCTTAGAACTCCTCTCTCATTTCTGTGTCATTACATAAGCCATATATATTAAGCATAGTTTAAAATATTAACAAAATAAAAGAATGGCATTAAATCATTTCTCCTGTGAGTAAGGTACACCCCATCAAAAAATTCACTGATTGAATGAGGGTACTCAATGAGCTAGATCTTTCTAATAGATTACCCACTCCTGGGAGAAAAGCGAGCACTTCTTATAATTTGCAATAAACTTTTTAGTTTATGAATGAGCCTTGTTTAGACAAAGCAGTAATTTAATGAAAAAATTAATAACACTTCAAAACACCTTCTTGTAGGCACTCTCTATAAGAAACACATGAGGCAAATGATCAAGCACACTGAAGATATTTTATTCCTTCTCATTACAAGAATACTCTAGAAAATAAATGCCACTTATTTCCATCCCATAGTCAACCTCCAATGAATGACTTTGTAAAGGTAATGCTTATTACAGCAGTGAATTCTGTAGTAGCCCTATAATTGAGGAAAAGCTTCCAGGAGGATGCATAAGACCTATTGGTGGGGAAAGCACAGCATCAGGCCAGTGAGGGTAAATAACTATGCAGGTCATGGGTTGGGGAGAATTGAGAACTAAAGGATAAATATGTGACTCCCTGATAGTGTTCGAAGGATTATATAAGAAGCATGGAACCCAGCTGTTCTACACTTTATTAAGACAGACCGGAAGGAATAGACTTGAAGTAAGAATTGACAATGGAAGTTCTGAAGCACTGGAAACACTAATGAAAGAAGGTTCTGTACTTGTCCCTTTACGCACACACACATGCTCAGCTGTTACTGTCGGTGGATGAAGACGAGGCTGCAAGACCTTTTGAGGCCCTTCACAGTTTTATAGAAATTTGAAAACAAACTGAATTGGATTATGTGACTTTGTGAACAAAAATTCTGGTAATCTGTTCTGCCTTTCCAAATCCAAGGTCTTAAAGCCTTTTCAAATAGTAAGGATATGCATAGTATCTCTGGAAAGACAGTCCTCAGAATTCTGTTACTGTCCTCCTCTATGGTGAGTCAAATAGAGAATTCACAGTTAATATATAGACATCTGGTCATTTGCAATTAGGCTCAGCCATTCATTCACCCATTCTTTTATTCATTTTCTTTTAAACATTTTTGAGTGGCTATTTAACTGATAGGGCCTGACTGATTTTAGTAAAAAAAAAAAAAACCCTAAAAATTTTCAAGTACCTGCATATATATATATATATATATATATATATATATATAATTTTAAAATATTTTATTTATTTATTTTTAGACAGAAGGGAAGGGAAAGAGAAAGAGTGAGAGAAACATCAATTTGTGGTTGCCTCCTGTGTACCCCAACTGGGGACCCAGTCTATAACCCTGATGTATGTCATGACTGGGAATCAAAGTGGTGACCCTTTGGCTGACAGGCCAGCACTCAGTCCACTGAGCCACACCAACCAGGGCTATATATATTTTTAATAAATTAAGATTATTTCTCTCATTTGTACACAGCTCAGAAGATTTTTGTCTCAATTACTTTAGATAAGCCTGGAAAGAAATGGATGAACATTTAGAATTCTATTATATAGTTTTGTATTCTAATTTGTTAACATTTTTTTAAAGCATTGTCTAGTTCACCAAACTGACATTAAAAGTAAGATTTCCTTTTGGTGGATACTAATTAGTGCTTTTCTGCATGTTAGAAATTAAACTGCTTTCATTTCTTTTAATGCAATAATGAGTTCTTAGAATAAAAACTTAGGGAGAGTTACTAAGCCAAAGAATACCAATACTTTTAATGCTTTTCATGTGGCCAGACAGTCATCAAGAAATTTCATCAAGTGTGTATGAGAATGGACTTCCGACCAAGATGGGGGCATAGGTGGACACACTATGCCTCTTTGCACAACCAAAATTAAGGACAACAAAGATTTAGAAACAAGAAAACAACCAGAACTGACAGAAAAATTGAACTGTATGGAAGTCCGACAACCATTCACCCAGACTGGTAAGAGGGGCAGAGTCAAGGCAGGAAAAAGCAGAGGTTGTTGGACTAGGCATGCAGGCGGTGGGTGGCACACCCCAGGAGCACAGGCTGCTAGCAGACCCCTGGTGCAGGGGCGGGGAGGGCAACTGGCAGACCCAGTGAGGCCACCAAAGGCAGCTGGCTGACTAGGTGGTCCCACATTTGCACGCATATAATCCAGGTGAAAATGGGGAGCGAGACAGACCTTGCAACCCAGGTATCCAGCACCAGGAAATAAAACCTAAAGACACTGATTGAAAACACTTGTGGGGGTTGAGGTGCCAGGAGAGACTCCCAGCCTCACAGGAGACTTCATTGGAGAGACTACAGGGTCCTGGAATGAACAAGCCCACCCACATGGAAATCAGCCAGAAGGGCCCAATTTGCTTGTGGGAAGTGGCGTAACAGACTGGAATCCAAGAGACAGCGGAGCCAGCGCCATTGTACCCTCTCGGACCCCACCCCCACATACATTGTCACAACCCAGCAACTGGGCTGCCCTGCCCTGGTGAACATCTAAGGCTCTGCCCCTCACTACATAACAGGCACAACCAGACCCCCCCAAAATGGCTCAAACAGGTGAGCAGCTCAAAGCCCCAGAGCCAATTCATCTAAGTGACCAAGAGATCACCAACCTATCAGATGCACAGCTCAAAGCACTGGTGATCAGGATGCTCACAGAATTGGTTGATTTTGCTCACAAATTAGAGGAACAAATGAATGCTATAGTATGTGAAATGAAGGAAAATGCACAGGGGACCAATAGTGATGGGAGGAAAACTGGGACTCAAATCAATGGAGTGGACCAGAAGGAAGAAAGAAACAACCAAACAGAAAACAAAGAAGAAACAAGAATTCAAAAAAATGAAGAGAGGCTTAGGAACCTCTAGGACATCTTTAAACGTTCCAACATCAGAATTGTAGGGGTACCAGAAGGAGAAGAGGAAGAAGAACAAGTGTAAAACTTATTTGAACAAATAATAAAGAAAAACTTCCCCATTCTGACAAAGGAAATCGACTTCCAGGAAGTCCAGGAAGCTCAGAGAGTCCCAAAGAAGTTGGACCCAAGGAGGAACACACCAAGGCACATCATCATTACATTAGCCAAGATTCAAATGAAGGAGAGAATTCTAGAAGCAGCAAGAAATAAGGGGACAGTCACCTACAAAGGAGTTCCCATCAGACTGTCAGCTGATTTCTCAAAAGAGACCTTACAGGCAAGAAGGGGCTGGAAAGAAGTATTCCAAGTCACAAAAATCAAGGACCTACTTCCAAGATTGCTGTATCTGGAAAAGCTTTCATTTAGAATGGAAGGGCAGATAAAGTACTTCTCAGATAAGGTCGAGTTAAAGGAGTTCATCATCACCAAGCCCTTGTTGTATGAAATGTTAAAGGGACTTATCTAAGAAAAAGAAGATAAAAAATAGGACAGTAAAAAGATAGCAAACTCATAGATATTAACAACCACAACTAAAATAAAAGCAAATAAGCCAACAACTAGAACAGGGACAGAAACACAGAAATGGAGATCACATGGAGGGTTAGCAACAGGGGAGTGGGAGGAGGAGAGAGGGGGAAAGGTACAGAGAATGAGTAGCATAGACAGTGTGTAGAAAATAGACAGGGGGAGGGCAAGAATTGAGTGGGAAATGTAGAAGCTAAAGAACTTATGACACATGGACATGAACTAAAGGGGGGAATGTGGGTGGGAGGAGGTGTGCAGGGTGGAGGGGAATGAAGGGGGGAAATGGGACAACTATAGTAGCAGAATCAATAAAATGCATTAAAAAAAGTATATGAGAATGGCTTTTTTATTGCACCTTTACCCATACTGTCTATTAACAGAATTCAAGGTTTAGAATAGCACTAAATGGTTTCTGATTTGAACAGGACTGATAAAATTACTCATGTAGACATGTTATCATGGGCATATGAAACAACCTACCAAGCTTTTAAATTGAACAAATTTTTTAAAAATGCTTTTGACTTCATGCACTGACATTCATTAATTTGACAAGTATTAACTATGTATTTAAGTTTCTACTATGTGAGGAGCTGTAACCTTTATTAAAAGAATCAGTGGATTGCCCTGGCTGGTGTAGCTCAGTGGATTGAGCACAAGCTGTGAACCAAAGCGTCGCCTGTTCAATTCCCAGTCAGGGCACGTGCCTGGGTTGGGGGCCAGGTTCCCAGTAGGGGGCATGTGAAAGAAACACATTGATGTTTCTCTTCCTCCCTTTCTCCCTCTCTTCCCCTCTCTCTAAATGTAAATAAATAAAATAAAAAAAAAGAATCAGTGGTTAAATCTCCAGCTGTTCAGATCTCTATAATGTCTTTCCTAGTTCACTGCATCAACTTTCCTAGTGTTCTCTCTGGATCCAGTCTTTCTTCTTTACATTTATCACTGTGATGGTTAAGTCTATGTGTCAACTTGTCTTGGCCATGAGATGGCCAGATATTTGGCCAAACATCATTCTGGTGCCTCTGTGAAGATGTTTTTGGATGAGGTTAATGTTTAAGTTGATAGACTGAGTAAAGCAGATTGCTCTTCCTGATGTGGGTGGGTCATATCCAATCAACTGAAGACCTGAGAGCTGACCCTTTCCTAAGAAATAGAGAATTCCTCCATCCTGACTGCTGTGAACTGGAACTACATTATTGGTTTTCCTGGTTTTCCGGTCTGCAGGTTTGGACTAGAGCTATATCACTGGCCTTCCTGAGTCTCCTTTTTGCTGCCAGTAGATTGCGGGACTTCTCAGCCACCACAATTCTGTCAGCCATTTCCTTAGAAGTAATGTGTCTTTGTCTCTGCCTCTCATGTATATATTTTATAGACATGAAAAGAATTTCTATATTCATGCTGTTTTAAGAGTGGGGATATATATGTTCTGAAAAAGGCAAAAATATGGTATAAGAGATTAAACATGATACACCTATGCAGGTCACTTACCATGAATAGACCTTTCAGGACTGGAAGATGTTCTGGGTGAGCCAGTTGGTGAGCCATGAGTGGATGTGAAGGCCTAAGACATTACTGTACACAACTGTAGACTTTATAAACACTGTCCCATAAGCCCTCTTTCCACTTCCTTCCAACAGAGGCAGAAGTAGAACATCAAAGCTGTCAATGCTGCTCCATAAACAGGGATGTGTGCTGGATTAATTGAAAATGTTGAGGAGAAGCTGGCTAGGTAGGGCATAGATCACCATGATAGTGACTGTCAGGAGGGAGTAAATGGCAGCCTGGGGATCACTAGACATAAGAAATTAAGATGGAGAGAGAAAGGAACAGAGTGTATTGTCATTGCAATGTGGTTTTGGCTGTTGCAGGTTGGACTAGTGGTCAAATTAAGGAACATTGTGGTATTAATAGAAAAGTTATTTAACACGGAGAGGGTAGGAGAGGGTATGGAAGTGAGGGCTCATATTTTGACTTTGGAAATTTGTTTTTGGTTCCATTGACTCTATCTGGCACAAAGGTTCTCTGTGGCATTGAATTGATTGGAGAAATAAAATGCAGCTATGTATTAAGTCATTACAACCTTAAAATATTTTCAAAGTTCAGGGACAGGCTCCACACTACCACAGAGAGCATTTATTACAGTGACAATTGTACTTAATAATTGTTAAGGTAGCTCCTTTTGACCTATGTCCTTGTACAAGATGTTAGGTCATCAACACAAAATTCACAGCAATATGCTCTGAAGACTACCAGGCTAGATTAGGGAGGCCTGTACACCCTCTGAATAGTAGTGCTGGCAGGACAGACTCCTCTTGGCTGGAACAGGTCAGTGGCTGCCTGATTGGGATCTAATCTGTGCACTTGAAATTGAGGTGCTGTGAGTGAGAGGGAATCTATTGCCAAGCTCACAGATGTAGCTCCCATCAGAGAGAGAAAATTCCTCCTCAGCTACATGTCTTTCTATTTCTTACAGGACATTTAGCTTCCTTATAATCTTATGAGCTACTGTTGTGAATATAGTTCATCATTAACCAAAAACATCATTATGTGGTGTATGACTACATATGTGCATAAATATCCCCTATTGGTTCTTTCTTTGGAGAACCCTGACTAGTACAACTACTGTAGCGAGGGTGAACTCTGAAAAAAATCTAATGATTGTGTGCTCCCCGTTGAAATCACTTAGTGAGTTCCCATTGCCTTGGCAAAGCCTCAAACTCCTTAACATGGTTCCCGTATGACTTAGCCCCTCCTGTCAAGTCTCACTTCTTTATACATCTCCCTCATTTACTACACTCTAATCATGTTGTAACAGTCCTATTTCCCTGAACACTCATGCTTTATTACCTCTCAGGGCCACCTCTCATGCCGTTCTAGCTTCTTAGTCATATTCTCACCCACTTCTTTCCTCAGCCTCATTTCTGATCATTCTTTAGGTCTTAGCTTAGACCTAATGTCTTCTAGGAATCTCTTCAAATCCCTCTAGTTAAGGAGTCCCAGCTGCTTTCCCCATGTTACCACTTACTATACACCGGAGTTGCCTGTTTCCTCATCTGACTTGCCAATTGGCATTGGATGTTTCTGTCATTTTTAAGTCTGAAACCCAGTTTTTAACACAGTGACTGATATTGCCTAGGTTCTTAATAGGCTTTTGTTGAATAAATGAAGGAAGCATTTCATGAGATTTTAGGGTTTTATTTATTTTCTATATGAAATTGTTGAGGTTGGAACTGAATTAATTTTTACCTGATAACCCTGGTAACTCTTTAATAGACAGAATCATGCCATTGACATTGCTCACAGCATTAAATAAATATAATTCCAGAAAATTAGCCCCCATCTGGTAGGTGGAATTTTAGGTGCAGCAATATAGTGCATTCTGCCTTACCAGTGATTCCTTTTCTATAGCCACGATCTACATCAATGATTTTTCAACTGGGGACAATTTTATTCCACAGAGGACATATGGCAATAACTAGAGTCACTTTGATTGTCATGGCTTGGGGTGGGGATGCTCCTTGTCTCTAACTGGTAGAGGCCAGGGGTGCTGCTGAACATTCAGTATTTCACAGTGCAGTCCCTGCAGCAAGAATTCATCAGGCCTAGCCTGTCAATGAGACCATGGGTAGGATACATTAGACTATGTAAATCCAGAGACAGTTTATGAAGAGCAAGCCATCTCATGTGATGGTCATGCTGTAATTGCTTGATACCTGTGGTCTTTTCTGATTGTTATTATTCAACCATTGACGGAAAAACAAAGGAAGAGAAACAGGCAACCAAATGATACCCTGTATTACTGCATGGGAGCTGTTCTGGTGCTGTACTTTAACTCATTAACATTTAAAAATTGTTATGCAGCAGAAAAATAATTATGTCCTTTTAACTGTTGAAACAGAATCCATTTTTCCAAGCATACTTTTTTTAAGGGCATATTGCTAAAACACCAACTGTTTTACAAGTACAGTAATCACATTGCTGTTGAGTTTACTGTGTTTTGTTAGGACACACTTTAAACTGTGGAAAATTCATTTGAAAGTAATTCTTCTGGGCACAGTTATGGAAAAGAACAAAGGTTTGCTTTATTTTTGTAAGTGAGCAATTAGCTGCATAGTGACCCCCTCTGGCAGATAAAGGTGCAGTGGTTTCTCCAGGTAATTCCTAGAAAGTTCAGTGTCTAAGTCTGTCCTTCACTTCAAGGAATGAGGAAGCTAATGAGAGAAAGTAGGAAATGGAGAAAATTCATGAGGCTTTAAAGACTTTACTTTCTTTCAAGAGAATAATTTATTCTGTTCATGATCAATAGTCCTATTGTGGTCCTTCATTTTCCACTTCTATCACCCTGTAAGGCACTGATTCTTTGTTTTTTAATTTTTGTTGTTATTGTTGTCTCTCTCTCTCTTTTTATTGTTGTTCAAGTACAGTTGTCTCCATTTCCTCCTCACCACTCTCCCCCACCACAGCCATCCCCACCTCCCACCCTCAATCCTACCCCCCTTTTGGCTTTGTCCATGTGTCCTTTATACATGTTCCTGACAACCTCGCCTCTTGTCCCCCATTATCTCCTCCCACCTCCCCCCTGGTTACTGTCCATTTGTTCTTAATTTCAACATTTCTGGTTATATTTTGCTTGCTTGTTTGTTTTGTTGATTAGGTTCCACCTATAGATGAGATCATATGATATTTGTCTTTCACCCCTGGCTTATTTCACTTAGCATAATGCTCTCCAGATCCATCCATGCTGTTGTGAAGGGTAGGAGCTCTCTCTTTCTTTCTGATATGTAGCATTCCATTGTGCAAATGTACCACAGTTTTTTGATCCATTCATTTACTGATGGGTACTTTAGTTGCTTCCAACACTTGGCTATTGTAAACTGTGTAAGGCACAGGTTCTTGACCAGGTATCATGGATCTATGTATCTACATATGGAATTTCAGGGAGTTTGTGAATCACTGCAAATGTATATACAAGCATGGTATGTATGCATATTTAATAATTGTTCTGATAAGAGGTGGTTGTGGTTTTATCAGAATTCCAAAAGTATCATGCCTTAAAAAGTTTAAGAGTTCTTTAGGAAATTCACACCAACTAAAAAAGGAATTTTAACATTTATGTGACTTTAGAAGAAGGTGTGGGATGTTCAAAAGGGAGCTGCTTACTCATGAATAGGGTCCCTAGTCACCTCCTGATTTGTAGACCTGGTGTGGAATGCCTGACATGCAAGATTTGCTATGTTCTCTTAATTCTCTTACTACACATGTGGGCTCGGAGGCTTGTAATCTCTACACTGATAGATTACTTCTCTGATTTACTGCAGATTAGTTGCAACTCTCTTGATTCATCCAGCTCTGTTTTCATCTGTTTTTTTTTTTGTTTTTTTTTTTTTAGCCTTGGAAATGACTTTATTTAAATGAACACATATCCTTTTTTCTATATGAGACACAGCATAATTTGGGATTACATATAAGAGAAATTTGTATATAAGAAAAAAGAGAGAAGTGCAGCTTCACTTGTTCTTTCTATAGGAAGAAGTCTAGATGACGCTGTTAGCCTCCAGCTCCTGTACGTGCTCCTTGAAGGATTAAGTTGGTCTCCTTCCAGCTTCCTGGGGCCTTCAGGTGCACTGCTGTCTCTGTCATCAACAGCCTGTATGTGGATTGGGCAGAGGCAACATTCACTCCTGTAGTTTACCTTGAAAACATGGAACTAGCTTTCTCCCACGCACTAATCCTCAACTTCTCTCTAGAAGTTGCCAGTGTGATGCTCTACTCTCCTACTGTTTGAACCGTCATGTTCTCTAGACAGCTGGCAGTGGGGGTGGGGCAAGATGGAGGGGGCTGCTGTGTTATTAATATAATATTTTCCTACCCTCAACATTTCTGTGCTCTTGAGAAAGGATGATGTGATTTACATTTTTATAGTCACAATTCAGTGAGGACTCCTAGACTAGGTAAACTCTGATAATCAGAAAAGAAAAGGTGGCAAACTTTCTTTAAAACAAGATGACTATGAAAAGGCCCTAAATAAACATATTTTGAGATAAATGCATTCTACTATGAGTTATAGTCAGTGAAATTTTTCTTAGCATTAGTTCCTGACTGGAAATCATAGGTTTGTGCTGCGTTGTGCTGATGTAGACAAATATAAATATTAAATGATGGTTCTAGTATAGAGATCTATTTTCCTAGTATTTAATAATACTTTATTAAAACTTGTATTACTATAATACTAGTATTACTAGTAATACTAGTATTTCCTAGTATTTAATAATACTTTATTATTAAAGAGGTGTCTTCTGAAGATATTGGAAAATCAAGTACATACCATTCAATTGTCTAACCTGACACTGAAAGTTATGTGTAGGCCATCTGCATAGGAAATTAGACGTACCCTTCATTTTAACTTAAATATCTTTAAAAAATTCATTCATTCATTCATTTTACTTATAAGGGTCAGGGCTCAGAATACTTTATGGCTCATATAAAGTATAGGAAGACTTTTGTGTTTGAAAATGACTTTAGCTTAAGACAACATGGGAGCTCTGGAGAGAACTTAGTCAAACTTCTGCAGTTGAGGAAGCACTTGGGAACACAGGTTAGAGCAGCATTGGACTCAGGAAGCAGGTATTAAGCCTTCACATCCTACTGTGAAGGTTGTTCCACTGGGCATTGCACCAAGTTGGTTAAACAAACACAATGGAAGCCATACCAAATTATCCACTTAAGGTCAGAACATACTCTTTTGAAGTATCATTTCTATCAATAAAAGCAGTGCAGTGATAACATAGTAGAATTGTAGCAATAGTAGTAGTACACATTTTAACTCCCTAGTAAGGGATTTAAAAACACATTCTTTCAAATTGTATTATTCCTAAATTACACCAACCAAAGAAAAACCTCTTTGTAATCTTTCCTCTTTAATGTTTTAATTCCAATAAATTCTGTCAGTATTCACTGAGTACTCACTCTGTAGAGGCTACATAGGTCACAGCAGCACATGGAACTTGCTCTCTCACAACTAAGAAAGAATTTGGGGAGACCAAGCACACACCATGACGAACTGACTAAAGAAACTTTTTGGAGTACTATTTAAGACTGTGGGTTTTAAGATGACAATGCAAGAAATGAGACAAAAGAAAACTTTTAATCATTATGGAATTTCAGGAAATGGAGAGAGAGATGATAAAGATTTTATTGGCATGGGGGGAAGGACTGTGTACTCTCAATAGGGGAAGTAGAAAAGAGTGGCCTTTCTATTCTAGAACAACCCGCACGTGACATTGTGAGGTGTGGTTGGAGGACAATGAAGAAAGGAGTTAATTGTGGTGAAAAATTTGTGAAGCTAATTCAGCCAAGGTAGGTTGGAATCTGACCATAGAATATCTTGAGTGACAAGCAAAGGAGTTTGCATTATAGTTTCCGTTCAATTCTGAGCCATGGGAGGAGATTATTCAAACGTCTTCTGCCCACTGGTATTCTTTTGGTGACCTTATGTATATCAATGTTTCATTTTGGTATTGGAATGTAGGCTCAGAGAAAGTGTAAAAACCACCAAGCTACATGAAGTTAAGATTCCGTGTCAGCAAGCAACAGCAACAAAATTACTTTTTCCTAATCCAAAACACTTGATAGTGCATATTTCTCAGGAAAGAGCTCTAACTATGGCTATACTGTTCTCCAGCAACCATTGTCTGAACACACTACTCCATTCACCAAGTCTCCTGTGTACACAGTGCTGGTTGAGGTGTTTGTTTTATCCCACAGTTAACTGCACATTGCGCCTGCCATCAATCATCAGTCATAGGTGTGTTCCTTAACTGCATTTAAAGGTCTTCTGAAAGTGGCATATATGTTATTTCTCCCACCTTTTTCACAGGTGAAAGTCCTTGTTTAGAGCTATAAAAAGATTTTGACTATGGACTATTACATTCTTTTTCAGACTTGCCTCCTAATTTGAAAGAGTAAAGGATTGTTGTTCAGGAGTACGATTCCATTTGTAAGAGTTTGCAATATATCTCTTCAAAATTGGAGAGCTGGTATTTTCCTAATTTTAGGGACCAGATGATCTCATTACTTAATGTCTGATTTTTCAAAAACAAGAAAGCACTCCTACAGATGATAATCTGGTGACTATAAGATTACTTCTAAACAAATCCTAGAAGACTCATTCCTTTGTAATTTTGTGTCATTGGAAGGTGAACCCTGGATCACTTTCAGCTAATTTACTAGAAACAGCTCATCTAAGGCTAATTTTGTAGCCCCATTTCTTTTATTCAGATCTTCTTTTCTGCAATTCATTAATGTAATCAACAAATATTTATCAGTCCAATTCCATACCAGACACAATACAAAGATCTATATAAGTTGTGCAAGAGAGGCCTGTCCCCTTTCCTTATAGGGATTTTGTGTCATGAAGATCAATGTACCCAGACAGAACCGGAAACAAGCAGTAAGCACGACATGTAGAAATAGACACATGACAACATAAAAGAATGTAAAAATGCCAATATAGCTATGAAGGAAACAAAAAAGGCATGGGAAAATGTTGATAGAGACCTATTATGTGTCATAGCTCAAGATCACTTGTATATTGAAAATTTTATGTTATTTAGCCTCATTTTGGGGATGAACTGGTTTGTGGTAACAAATGGCTTAAAAATTTCTTAGATTTAACACAGTGGAAATTTATGTCCAATTATGGTAATGATCCTGGGCAGTGTTCAGGCAGGCAGGGTGGCTCTGGTCTATGCAGTTGTTCTAAGACCTGGGCTCATAGAGTACAGTTCTGTCATTCCCTACAGTGCAGTCCTCAACCTTGACACTACTGACATTGTGTTGGGATATTTAGCAGCATCCTTGGCCTCTCATCACTAGACACCAGCAGCAGAAGGAGGAGGAGGAAGAGGAAGGAAGGAAGAGGGAGGAAAAAGGAAAGGAGAGATGTCTCCTTGGTGATATGTTTCACTATTTATGAAGGTGGGACTGAATCAGGTCACTCTTCTGTATTCTTTTCTACCTTCCTAGTATGAACACAGCACACATATGGTGACTTGAAACTGAGTTAAACTAATATCTCCATTCTAGCCCTTATCATAATTCCAAGAGTAGGTTTCTTTGAGAAAAGACATGCTGGATAGTCTGTAGCCATACCACCCTGAACGTGCCTGGTCTCATCTGATCTTGGAAGCTAAGCAGGGTCAGGCCTTGTTAATACTTGGATGGGAGAACAAAGATGTGCTGGATAACCCTGAATATCCTCAGGGATTTAGTGGGGTTCCTGTGCTTTCCCACAAGGGCACCTGGAGACAGATTTTTCCTTCAAGAAATTCCAGTCAATTACCATGGTGGGGGTGTAGAAGAGGGTAAAGGGGAAATAGTGACAGAAGGAGACTTGTCTTTGGATTGTGAACACACAATACAATATACAAAGGATTATAGAATTATACACCTGAAACCTACCTAATTTTATTAACCAATGTCAAACCAATAAATTCAATAAAAAATAAAAAAAGAAATTCCAGTCAAGATCTAATTTTTTGATATTAATAGAATCTTCTCATTCTGAATATTTTCATCAGGTATGTTATAGCACACTCTTAACTAAACATTTGGTGTCTTTTTTAATGTTAAGGATTTAAATTCTGGCTAAAGTGGTTTCATTGTACATTTCCCAAGAAAGATTTAATATCACACATGCCTATATGATCATGTGCCAGAACTTTGAAATCCACCTCAATTCCATTTTTAACTTAGTATGTTCTCTTTGGCAATTTGCTCATTGTAGAAGCCTACTTCCTAGATCTGAGCTTTCATCTGGAACTAAAATTCTTACTAGGAAACTGTGCCAGAGACCCACCATTGGAAAACATCCCTCTCTAGGGCGTAACTTGGCACTTGCAAACTCATGCAGAGCAACAGGATGTAACAATTTAGGGCAAGAAAACAAAGGTATATATTGTACTAAATAGAGTTTGACATGATAGAAACAATGTGAAGGGGCCAAATGTAATTTGCCAAGGCACTTGTTCTCCAAGGAGGCAGGGGCACTGGTTTTCCTGACACGATGGTAGCAGGATTAAATAAAGTAAGGTGAAAACTTTGAATTTTTCTTTACCTTAAATGTAGCAACTGGCTAGAGTCTTAAATTTCTTAATTTGTAGAAGAAGAATGGACACAAGTTAGTATATAGTTGCAGTGTATAATTTCTGTGGGCTAATTTATTATCCAGGATATTAATTACTCATTGATTTTGAAAGTAAACTAGGATCTTAAATGAAGGAAGGAATCACATGGGAGAAAATACCTTCCTAATGGTGAGAAGACGTAGTGATATCAAAGTACTGAGTTAAAGTGATTACAGTATTCCTCTTCCCCTAGTGCATGTTTCAAGCTTCTTACATATTTCAACACCCCAGCCTATGAGCCTATGCCCGGTGCATTTCCCCAACTCTGTTTTCTCTGCAGATTACTTTAGACATTCCATTTCAAGCTCTCTTAGTTTTGTACTCTTGACATTTGTCTTATTCTTTCCCTCATCTTTCCTGGTTGTGAGAAACAAGTCCATTCCTTCCTCCTTTATTTTTCTCTTCAGTGCCATGCTTAGTGTATCTGCCAGGACACTGGCACTTTTAACTTGTTTTCAATGGTCTTCACCCAGCCTTCAGGATGGGATGTGCAGGGTTCCCTGCCCAGATCTTCTAAGCAAATGGTTTTGAGCTACTTTTCCTTCTTTTTTCACTTCCTTTTGTAGTCTGTGATCCCCAGTAACTCATCATTCAATAATTCCTTAGTCTTTTGCAAATAAAGTTTTATATGGTGCCAGTCTAGGTTTTCCATTCACCTGTCAGCCATTCTGTTTTTCATTCCCCTCTTCAAACCTTCTAAAAGTAGGAGTTTTCCCAGCTTCAGTCCTGCATCATCATCCATCTGCAACTTCTCCATATTGGCAATATTATGCACATTCAACAGTCTCCTCAAAATGGATAGTGGGTGATGCTATTGCCGCATGCTTTATATTTTACTGGATATTCTTCTTTACATTGTCAGTTCCCTGCTGCAAATCTCTAAGTGCAGCATTTTCCAAACAAAAACGCAATTTCTTCTGTAACCATCTCCCCAAACCTCCTCATATTCCCAACTCCCTCATTTGTGATGTTCTCAAAAGTTCACTTTGACTGTCTCTTCCATTACTTTTTTCATCTCTCTTAGTACGTTCTTAATTAAAATTGGTCCTATTCCACTGTTTTCTAAATGATCTTTTTGCCTCCTCTCCATACTTTTTTGCATGTGGTTCTATAGCCAAATTTATTGTCATACTATTAAATGAACTTCACAATGTGATTCACAATGTTGAGGGCAGTGCTGGCCCAAGCATCAAAGACAGAGGAATAACTGTCACTGTTAAACTCAAAGGAGGGAAACTGATCCTCTGTGTAAGCCAAAATGCTCTTCAAAGGGCCCTCCGATACCTAACACCTTTAATACTTAACACCTTCTTGAGGTTGCTCTATATGTTTGCTTTTTCCAGAATGCATGTCAGGTCTGTGACAGACATCTTGGGGGCAGAGAGTGAAAAGACTATTCCAGTGAAATTCCCATTCACCTCAGGAATGACCTCGTTCTATATTGTTTTCCTTCCAATTTGCTTTTTCACTCTTATCACATTGGATTTCTATGTTATTGTTTCAATGGACATTTGCTACACCCTGAGTTTCCATGGACATTTGCTACATGCTGAATATAATTGAAAACTCCTTAGCTTGGCATTAAAGTTGGCTTTTCTTGCTACAGTGGGAGAGAATAATACTTCCTAAGTGTCCTTAGGAGATTAACTGATCCACTGTGAAATCAGGAAAATAACAGTTGAGTTGTCTGAGACTATTTGCTCTCCTCACTCATGGGGAGTGATTGTTGCAATTACGCTGTGAAATACTTTATAAAACCTTTGGTTATAGATTTTTATTTGCAATTGATGTCAGTTTTGTAGAGATCTTCAGTGTTTGTAAGTTTAGATGGATAAGTTTTCTTACTATTTGTCCTCAATTGCCATAGAAACTATTTAAATTCCTTTCAAAGTGTAAGAACAAACCAGTCTTTGCTCTAGTTAGGATGGTTGTCTTCATTTGAAATGAAAACCATAGCTGAGCTGATTATTGTCTTTCTAGGAGAATTAACAATGATGAAAGTGATAAATGATACTCAAATTATAATCAGATAATTTTTCTACCAGTTATAATAAATTATGATTTTTGTAAGTGCCCTATCGGCGCATAAAAATTCATTAATCCAAAAACTAGAAAATGTTTATAGACACACACAATCTTCATTGCCAGTTTATTTTGAAAGTGGGCACTTATAGAGGTCAATTAGAAAACATAACAATCATTATTACTTCAACAGTTTTTGTACCCTCATACCCATCAGATTTTCTAAGGAGACAATACTGGAAATATAATCTGGAAAGAAATCCCTGTCTAAGTAAACCTGAAGTATTTAATTCACTATGCTTTTTGGTAAATGGGTTGCAATATTTGTCTCAAGCTGTCACTCCTTGAAAATGTATTTGTCCTAGACAAGGTTGCTGATGTCATGGACAGGAGTTCACATCCTGGGAGAAGTTTACAGTTGAAGCCAAGCCGAGGTGTGTCTAATTCAGCCCTGAGGCAGACGAACTTCCCCTTTCCCTTTACAGAGGTGCGTGATTTGTGCAACAGCTCTGGCTTCTTGGCAAATAGGGAAGTGTCAGTGCTAAATCAGCCTTATTCTAAGGGCACAGTGTGCCTGTGTCTCTCAAGTCTCATACCCAAGTCCAAGACCATATTACTTCAAGTGGAATGCATGCACAGAGCAAACATTCTCAAGGTCTGGTATACGGATTCTTTATTTTCCACTGCAAGAACCATTTTCCCTGTTCAGAAAGAGGCATAGTACCCATTCATGCTTCAGAACAGTAAACTCTGTGAAAAAAATTGTTCAAAGAAACGAACAAGCAAGCAAAATATAACCAAAGACACTGAGATTGAGAACAGGTTGACAGTGACCAGAGGCGAGAGGGGAGGGAATTTCAGGGGAAAAGGGTGAAGGGTTTGCAAGAACAATTAATTAGAAAAGACACATGGACAATAACAAGGGAGGGTGGGAAACAGGGGAGGGAGGTGGGGAGGGCTGGAGTGGTGGGGAGGGGTGGGGGGAAAAGGCAGAAAACTGTAATTGAACAACAATAAAGAAATTGTTCAAAGAGCCATTCTTTTTAAAAGAGAAGGTGTTACATAATCAGTACTTATGGGAGAGATAATCAAATGCATGCGTGAGGGGGGTGGCAGCCTAGGTTTACCTTCCTGTGCAGCCTTTCTGTGAAGTGGCCAGATTGCTCTGGCATAAGGTAGTGAACAATTGAAATAAGTAGCCATATTCCATGAATTTTCTTCAATTACAGTATTTCAAGCAGCAGTAGGGTTGGGGAACTGATAGGAATTTAGATTATTCCTTCTTTTTTATTTTCTTTTGTTGAAATAAGTACCAGTTAAATAATTTCATATGTAATTGTTATTATTTTGCAGTTCAACACAGTTTACTTTTGTGGAAACAAGATTCAGTAACTTGATAAAGAAGACCTGAGTTGCCCGGGTGCTTGTTTTGAAGTGAAATGTGGATTTTTCTTTCCATCTATCTTGTGCTATTAAAGACAGATTCACAATTATAGATGAATGGATTGTTTATTATTGTTATTATTACTATTATTTTTACATGTACAGGCTTAGTTAATACCTCTGGGTCCCCTGCACTTCTCAGTCATGAGTGCTGGCTGTCCTATTGTTCCCTTTCAGGTTGTGCCACTTTATATCTCTTACCTTTTTCCCCTCAGTTTTATGTAAATTGTGTGTGGATAATGGAATGAAATGGTTTCCATGGAGCTGAACAAATATAGGTCATAGAGTAAGGAACTCTTCCTTTCTTGAAGTACACAGGTGAATTTGCATATAATTTTAATTATTCAGTTTTATAAGTAGCATTGAAACCGTGAACAAAGTTGAGTTTTTGTGAGGTAGACCTTCACTTCCCTCACAAAATATGTATAAATAGTATAATAAAGGCTCAAGCTACACAAAAACATTAGAATATAGTAGAATGAAAAAGCGGATGGGAAGGGTTTTTTTTTTTTTAAATACAATTTTGGCCCTGGCTGGTGTGGCTCAGTGGACTGAGTGCCAGCCTGCAAACCAAAGTGTCTCCTGTTCAATTCCCAATCAGGGCACATGCCTGGGTTGCAGGCCAGGTTCCCAGTAGAGGTTGTGCGGGAGGCAACCACACATTGATGTTTCTCTCCCTCTCTTTCTCCCTCTCTTCTCTTCTCTAAAACATAAATAAATAAAATTGTTTAAAAATACATTTTTATTACATACTAGCTTCATGACTTGTTGCTTTACTTTTTAAATACTAGTTTTAAATACTAAATGCACTTTTTAAAAAAGCATCTTATATGTTTAGGCTAATCCCTCATTTATTTATACATTAATTAACTTATTCAATAAACATATAAGATTTGGATCCAGACAGACCTGGAGTTAAATCTTAGTTCTGCTCCATGCTAACATTCATTTGGGAAAGTTGGTGAACCTTGCTGAATGTGAATTTGCTCACAGGTGAAGGTGGGATTATCATACTATCTTACAAGGTTGCTGTGGTGCAGAAGAGCACTTATAGGCAAACTACCTGATCAAGGGCCTGCCATCTGATAGGTGCTATAGTGGCCATGAAAAGGTGGCCTGCAGCCCTCCAGTTCCAGGTAGCAGGTCTAACCAAGGGCGTTACCTTCTGTGATCTGAAATCCACCAATGCATTGGTGATGAGGCTGCTTCCAGACAATGACTGGGCACATCAGTGATAGTAAGGCAGGTCAATTCCTGGAAGAAAGGGGCCTCAGCGTGGTTGCTTTGGCTCAAGGAAACTTAACAGCCTCGTCCCGTTGGACCTTCCTTACACAGCAGGGTTATCTAGGATACTTTCACCTAACCTTTTGTCCTTTTCTTTCACTTTAATTTTGGTCTGAAGACTCTCCCAACTTTTCCTGGCTGTCTCTTCATATTCTGTCACAGATATTTTCCCTAAAGTGTCCTGGTATCTGCTTCTTGGAGAACCCACACTAATACATATGCTCATTATTGAGCTATTTTTAAAGATTATGTTTATTACCTATTGCGTACAAAGCACTTTCTTGGGTTCAGTGCAAGGTACAAAGCTGAATTAAGTATATTTCATTATTTCAAAGAAGTAGGAGCATCTACTGATGAGTGGTGTCATAAGGCTAAAAGATATAAGATGGAAAACTTTTGCACCTTAAATAAACACCTTAAAATTAATGATGGACAAAATAAAATGAAAGCACACCTTTTAAACTAATGCCATTTAGAAATGTGACACCAGTGCATTTCGAGTTTCCTGATATAAATTCTCTCTAGCATGGTTCTTCAGGTCAATGTTTGTGAAGGAAATGTGCAATGAGGGATTTACAATATAGACTTCATTTACTGTAACATGTGCTATGTATTAATACTGTGATAACCATAGTTCCTATACCAGAACTATGAGCTAGTTGGTAGTAGAAAATGAAAAAGGAATTGATCAAACAGCTTTGTTCCATTTATTGTGACCTTGGGTCCTCTGTAGGATCCTTGTAGTATTTCTTACTTGTCAAGGTAAGTATGAACCAGATAAGCAAAAGGCCCAACGTTCTCTGAACTTCTGAGTTCAGTAGTTCCATATCCTTTTAGATAGATTGATAGGGCGATGATTGGAATATCAAGATGCCTCATTTTATGAAAGCTTCTATAACTGAACTGAACTAAAACTTTGGTGAGGAGTTTTTGGAAGGAAACTTATTTCTCCTCTTCCTCTTCTTATTGTCTCAACAATAAACATATGTGTGTATATGTTGACATGGATGTGTATGAGTGTCTGTTTTGGAAGTAGGTGAGAATTTTGGTTTTAGTTTGTTAGAAATGAATCAATGATTTTTAGTAACCTTATAGAGCACTGTAGACATAACTTACTACTTTTCACCCTCCCAGGAGGGTAAGAGGCAGGCATACATGACTCTTATAATTTTATAGGTTAGGATCTTAAGAAATGCAAGTTTGAGTAGCTTTTTCAGCTTCAGAAATACATCTGATACATGCTGATTTCCAGTTTCTATTTGGTCTCACAGATATTTCCTGTAACTAAAGAAAATTTCATTAACAAGTCCAAATATCTTGATTTTTGCCATTAATCACAATTCTGCTGGATACCAGAGAAGGGTATTAATTGTATGATGCTGTAATATACATATGAACAGTGTGGATGAAAATTATCATCTATGATATGAAATAATTTAGTTATTTCAATCAGAGCAATGATTCTTTCTTTTAGCACCAAAGTTCATAAATATACTTTTCAGTAAATATGTTTGAAGCAGAAAGTTTTCAATTTGCATCATATTTCTGTCTTTCCCTGCAACTCCAAAGTAATATTTCACATAAAACCTGAGATTATTATTGGTGCTTTGGGTACAAATGAGAGTCCTTAGGACTGTTGAGTCTGAGACATGAGTACACATCATCCTTCTCCTCAGTCAATCCCTCCTGACCAGATGCCACCCGACCCATGGCTCTAGGCTGACGACCTGCATCTCTCCACCTTTATCATCCTTGTAGACTCAGGTTGGGCTCCTTCACAGGATCCAAACTTTTTCACATAATATATTAAAGGTTTTTTTTTTACCTTTCAAGTCCCCCTCTTGCTTCAGCCAGACATCCTGTTATACAAAGCATCTACAGGTTGACCCTATGTCCACAGCCCTGATATTTAGGACCAAATTATTTAATACAAATCATTTGTGTAAACCTGAGTTCTTCAAATATGTCAATAAAGTTTTTTAAAATAAATGTATAAAACTGAAAATACACTTGAGGGCTCTCAGCTTATTTCTGGTATGAAATTATGTCCTTTATTCCTTAAGCCTGGAGAGTCATTCCAGAACTTTTGTGTTTTCTTCTCTAAGGGCTCTTGTGTCCACCTTAAAATTTCCAGCATTCCTTTGCTTTTTTTTTAATCCTCACCAGAGGGCATTTTTTTTTTTTTTAATTTCTTCTAGGGAGAGGAAGGGAGGCAGGGGAGGGAGAGACAAAGAGAAACTGATTCGTTGCCTTCCATATGTGACCTGACTGGGGATCAAAACTGTAAACTTTCTGTTTACAGGAGGATGCTCCAAGCAACTGAGCTCCACCAGCCAAGGCAGCAAACCTTTGCTTTTATCCTTACTAAATTTCCAGACTTTTCTCCCATCAATAGGTAGTCAGAAAAGTGATAAGTATAGATAGTCTTTCTTAATTCAAATTTCCTTCTATAAATAATTCTTAAACTTATATCAGCTGATCTTGCTTGAATTTATGCAATGAGGTCTGATTCTGCACAAAATTGCACTAGTCACTTGAAATTTAACATCTCAACAATTTCTGGTGTTCCACATAGAACCATAAAACTTCAAGGACTCTGCTTTCTGAAGGCAGAGGACCTCTTAATTGCAGGAACAAGCAAGTCTGGCAATTTATCCACCTTCACAGACTTGACACCTTTCTCTGAATACCCACAGATCAGCTCTTGGGATATTATAGAGGAAAAGAAAGATTCCATGGCCAAATCATTTTAGGAAGTGCTGCATATTTAAATTTTTTATGCCTTTATTTTTATTTTCAGGTGGACCTGCCCCCAAACTAGGTAAAAATAAAAAGTGTACATTGCCTATTTTCCACAACTTGGGGAAAGAAGTTTCCATGGGCTCTTTTTGTAATATATGCTGGCATCATTGAAAACTTGCTGGAATTCTAACATTTAACCTAAGCAATCCATATTTTGGAAGCAATTACTGACTTTAATTTGTCATTGATTCAATTCTATTATTTAGATTGTTAGTTTCTTTTTTTCTGATAACACTTTTATTTATTTTATTTTATTTTTTAAAATTTATTTTAATTGTTGTTCTTGTACAGTTTTCTCTTTTACTCCCATCCCAGCCCAATGCCCCATCCCTCCCCACCTCCCTCCCATTTCCACCCCCCTAGTTTTTATCCATGTGCCCTTTATATTTGTTCCTGTAAACCCTTCCCCTTTTCCCCTGATCTTCCCTCCACTCTCCCCTCTGGTGACTGTCAGTCTGTTCTCAATTTCAGTGTCTTTGGTTATATTTTGCTTCTTTGTTTGTTTTGTTGGTTAGGTTCCTGTTAAAGGTGAGATCATGTAGTATTTGTCTTTCACTTCCTGGCTTATTTCACTTCCCATGATGCTCTCCAGTTCCATCCATGCTGTTGCAAAGGGCAGGAGGTCCTTCTTTCTTTCTGCTGAATAGAATACCATTGTGTAAATGTACCATAATTTTTTGATCCATTCATTTACTGATGGGCTCCTGGGTTGCTTCCAATACTTGGCTATTGTGAATTGTGCTGCTATGAACATTGGGGTGCATAGGTTCTTTTGGATTGATGTTTCAGGGTTCTTAGGATATAATCCTAGCAGTGGGATTGCTGGGTCAAAAGGTAGATCCATTTTTAGCTTTCTTAGAAAATTCCATACTGATTTCCATAGGGGTTGTACCAGTCTGCAATCCCACCAACAGTGCACTAGGGTCCCTTTTTCTCCACAACCTCTCCAACACTTCTTGTTTGTTGCTTTGTTTATGATGGCCATTCTGACTGGTGTGAAGTGGTATCTCATTGTGGTTTTAATTTGCATCTCTCTGATAGCTAGCAATATTGAGCATTTTTTCATGTGTCTCTGGATCCTCTGCATGTCCTCCTTGGAGAAGTGTCTGTTCAAGTCCTTTGCCCATTGTTTTAATTGGGGTGCTTGTCTTCTTAGAGTGGAGTCATTTAAGTTCTTTATATACTTTGGAGATTAAACCCTGTCTGAGGTATCATTGGAAAATATGTTTTCCCATACAGTCAGTTCTCTTTTTATTTTAATACTGTTTTCTTTAGCTGGGCAGAAGCTTTTTATTTTGATGAGATTGCATTTGTTTATTCTTTCCTTTATGTCCCTTGCTTTAGGGGACATATCAGTAAAAATGTTGCTGCGTGAAATGTCTGAAATTTTCTTGCCTATGTTCTCCTCTACAACTTTCATGTTGTCACGGCTTATATTTAAATCTTTTATCCACCTTGAATTTATTTTTGTGTATGGTGTAAGTTGGTGCTCGAGTTTCATTTTTTTTTACCGTAGCTGTCCAGTTCACCCAACACCACTTGTTGAAGAGGCCATTTTACTCCATTTTATGTTGTTGCCCCCTTTGTCAAATATTAATTGACTGTAGAGACTTGGGTTTATTTCTGGGCTCTCTCTTCTGTCCCTCTGATCTATGTGCCTGTTTTTATGCCAGTACGAGGCTGTTTTGATTACAGTGGCCTTGTAATACAATTTGATATCAGGAATTGTGAACCTTCCTACTTTGCTCTTCTTTCTTAAAATTGCTCTGGCTATTCGGGATCATTTATGGTTCCATATAAATTTTTGAAGTGTTTGTTCTATGTCTGTGAAATATGCCATTGGTACTTTAATAGGTATTGCATTAAATTTGTAAATTGCTTTGGGTAATATGGACATTTTGATGATGTTGATTCTTTCAATCCATGAACATGGTATATGTTTCCATTTGTTTGTGTCTTCCTTGATTTCTTTCTTCAGTGTTGCGTAGTTTTCTGCATACAGGTCTTTTACCTTCTTGGTTAAGTTTGTTCCTAGGTATTTTATTTTTCTTTTTTCTATAATGAATGGGATTTTTTTCTTGATTTCTGCTTCCATTGTTTCACTGTTGGTATACAAAAATGTCTTTGATTTCTGGATATTGACTTTGTATCCTGCTGTTTGGCCAAATTAATTTTTTAGGTCAAGCAGCTTTTTGGCTGAGTCTATAGGAATTTCTGTGTACACTATCATGTCATCTGCAAACAATGAATAGTTTGTTTCCTCCTTTCTGATTTGGATACCTTTTATTTCCTTTTCTTGTTTAATCACTGTGGCTAAGACTTCTAATACTATATTGAATAGAAGTGGTGAAAGTGGACATCCTTGTCTTATTCCTGATCTTAGTGGAAAAGATTTTAGTTTTTGTCCATTGAGTATGATGCTAGCTGAAGGCCTCTCATATATTGCCTTTATTATGTTGAGAAATGCTCCCTCTATTCCCACTTTGCTGAGTGTTTTTATCATAAATGGGTGCTGTACCTTATCAAATGCTTTTTCTGCATCTATTGTTATGATCATGTGATTTTTGTCTTTGCTTTTGTTTATGTGATGTATTACTTTTACTGATTTGCGAATGTTGAACCATCCTTGCATCCCAGGGATGAATCCCACTTGATCATGGTGTATGATCTCTTTAATGTATTGTTGGATGCATTTTGCCAATATTTTGTTGAGGATTTTAGCGTCTATGTTCATCAGCAATATTGGCCTGAAGTTTTCTTTCTTTGTTGTGTCTTTATCTGGTTTTGGGATTATGATGATGCTGGCTTCATAAAAAGAGTTTGGGAGTCTTCCATCATTTTGGATTTTTTGGAAGTCTGTGAAGGATAAGGGTTAGCTCTTCCTTAAATGCTTTGTAGAATTCTCCTGTGAAATCATCTGGTCCAGGGCTTTTGTGTGTCAGGAGTTTTTTGATTACTGCTTTAATTTCATCTGCTGTTATTGGTCTGTTCAGGCTTTCTGCTTCTTCTTCATTGAGTTTTGGATGATTATATTTTTCTAGGAACTTGTCCATTTCACCTAGGTTTTCAAATTTCTTGGCATACAGTTCTTCATAGTAATTTCTTACAGCCCTTTGTATTTCTGTGGTGTCAGTTGTAATCTCTCCTCTTTCATTTCTGATTGTGTTTATTTGGGCCTTCTCTCTCTTTTTTGTAATGAGCCTGCTTAAAGGCTTGTGGATTTTGTTTATCTTTTCAAAGAACCAGCTCCTGGATTCATTGATCCTTAGAATTGTGCTTTTAGGCTCTATGTCATTTAATTCTGCTCTGATCCTGGTTATTTCCTTCCTTCTACTTGCTCTGGGCTGTCTTTGTTGTTGTTTCTCAAGTTCTTGTAGGCATAGGGTTAGGTTGTTTGTTTGAAATGTTTCTATCTTTTTTAGGTAGGCCTGTATCACTATGAACTTCCCTCTGAGAACTGCCTTTGCTGTATCCCATAAGTTTTGGGTTGTTGTGAGTTCATTTTCATTTGTTTCCAGAAACTTTTTGATTTCTTCCCGAATTTCATTCTTGATCCATTCATTGTTTAATAGCATGCTATTCAATCCCCACTAATATTAGTACTTCTACCAAGTAGAGTGGTGTGAATCAAATAAAAATAGAATACTCTTATTATATATTTTGCTACCTGGGTAACAGGAAAGGCCAACATCTTTTTGTAAAGACCCTATTTTTTAGCTCAACAGTTCTCTTTTTTCTTTTCTTTGTTTTAAAAATGTATTTTTATTGTATTTTTCCCATTACCACTTATCTCCCTTATATCCTCTCCCACCCCCACCCATCTCCCTGCCCCACAGAATCACCACACTGTTGTCTACATCCATGAGTCCTTTCTCTTTTTCCTTGATCCCTCTACCCCCAACCACCCAGGGCTGTCAGCCTGCTATCTGTAAGTTTAGTTTACCTCTATTTTGCTTGTTACTTCATTTGTTCATTAGATTCCATACATAGAAAAGTGGATCTGCCTTATGACTCAGCAATTCTGCTTCTGGAATCATATCCAAAGAAACCTGAAACACTATCTCAAAAGAATATATGCACTCCTATGTACATTACAGTGCTCTTTACAATTGTCAAGATCTGGAAGCAGCCCAAGCATTTATCAGTGAATGAGTAGATAAAACACCTACGGGACATTTACACAACGAGATTCTATTCAGCCATAAAAATGAAGAAAATTTTACTCTTTGCAATAGCATGGATGGACTTGGAGAACATTATGTTAAGTGAAATAAGCCAGTCTGATAAAGTTTGGCAGTTCATAATCCTGGCTGTATAGTAAAACCAATGGAGTACTTTAAAAAAAAATTGTGATGCTCTGATCCCACCCAAACTAGTTAAATCAAGATCTCTGACGAACAAAAGGATATGAGGCCCAGGCTTTACCATAAAATTTTTTTCCAGAAAATCAAATGTACAGTGAGAGCTGAGAACACAATTAGTGAAATATTAACTTATTTCTGATGATTTTCTTTGTTGGTATAAGTTGGTGCCAAATACTTGGATTTCTCTGCTTCTGGGTGATCTCCTGAGGAATTACTATGAGCTGCTGAGACTTTAATTTTACAAGGCACACCTTGGGGTACATGATGAATGCTGTATATGGAGCCAAAGAGTTGACCCAAGCAGTTCGTTCAGTCAGTTCATAGAAAAACAGATGCCTGTGTTTATCCTGAGGCTACTGTTCTCTGGGCTTCAGGTTACCAAGAGAAGTGAAATCATTTCAGACTGCCACAGGCTTTAGCAGTTGGAACAGTCAGGAGAAAAGAATCCATGGATCTGCTCCACCCCTTCATTCACATACCTGCAGTTCTCTCTTTCTATAACTACAGGGCCCAGGCCACTCATTTAGTTCTCCAGGGCCCCTTTGGGTCCTGAGCAACATCTACTGGCAGTTGGCCAGTTGAACATAGAGGTATGTTATACCAACATCATAAATTACTAACAGCAGTATAATGAGTTTATATGCAAAAAACAAAATAAAAAGAAAATCCCTTGCAATCCATTAACACCTGAGTAATATACATTTGGATAAGTAAGTGGAAGGATCATATACATCAGAACTGCTATTGTAAAATCATTGCCTTTCTTCTTCTAATGCTGTTACATTCTATTTTAAGGCTCCAATTTTAGTTCTGAGTGTGTATGTGACTTGTTTTTCTTAGTCTGGTCCCTGAGACTTGTCAGTGTCATGTTCCTGTAGGCAAAACCCAGGTCACATGGCAGAGGTGGATGACTGAGATTTTGATCTCTTCAGCCCCCAGGGAGGCTGGATGGCCTGTCCGGGCAGACCCACAGGCCAGCTTTCCCTGGGTAGCCCCCAATGTGCTGGAAATGTTGTCATTTTTTATGTGTCCCACTGCATGAAAAAGTTAGGAGGTATATGTTTTCATGTCCAAAGCTGGATTATTTTTCTGATTTGTGAGAATATATGTAATATAAAATATTACATCTACTTAGAAGATTCCATTTACTAGCAAACAAAACAATGTATTTTATTGTATCACTTAAACCTTGACATATATTGATTTTATGTTGGGACACAATGTGACCTAATTTCCATGAAGAAATTCATTTTTGACATTTCTTAGAAAATTTTTGTTTTTGAATCCTGAGTCCTCAGAAAAATCAGTTGAGAATCCAGAAATGTGGGAAAAAGCATTATAATTCTCCTGTGAGAATTAAAGATTAAAAATCAACAAGTTACTGGTTTGAAAGAGTCCCCTGATGTTAAGTCAAAAGCAAGAGCAGGAAACATTGACAAGGGGGTTGAAGGTTCCAGAAACTGGAACTGGAGCAAGGAGATCACCATCTAATCAGTCAGTCTTGCTTGCAGTTGTTGCCTGTTTACAAGGGTATGTTTGTGGTTCTGTCTGTTGTGGTGATAGCCATTTTTGTTTAAAAAAATGAGTTTATGCACACAGTACATTTTATACAAGTCTCATGAGTGGTGTTCCATGTGATAACAAGGCTTGGAAGAAAAGAACTCTTTAAATTGGAAATTTTGACATGTGAGTCTGTGTAATGCTGTTTGTTAACTTTGATAGGAAATCTGAATGTTACCTTATTTGAATATTACCAAATAATGTTCAGTGGAGTTTTCCAGTGTTTGAATATTTGCTGGTGGTTACAGTTCTTTGTAAGTACTTTAACAGAAAAAATGCCAAGAAAGAAGAAATGAATTCAATATTCAGAAAGAAAGTAAATACCAATCTAAAATTTAAATTAACAAAAGTAATATCAAATTCAATAGCAAACTTATAGTCAGAGCAAGCAGAGAAAATATTTTTATTGTTAAAAAAAGAATTAGTTGATATGAAGTAATATGCACCTTAACACTAGCTTGAATGTACTTTTGGAAACATTTTGAACAATGCAAAATGAAAGAATCTTTTCTATTCTGGGATATCTGTCACAGATCAAAGATCAAGACTATTGGATAGGGTAATTAATGCTTTGTATAATTAAAATTTCATTTTAAGAGTAAAAATTTTTAAATATTAAATTTTTATGGTGTTGTCTTTTGATTATTTAAATGATTTTAATTGACATTCTTATACTAATAATTCATTTTAATGTTTTCAGTTATCAAATGTTTAGGTTATTTCTATATGCTATCAAATTTTATAATATATATTATTTCATAATAGGAACACATCATAAATTTATTATTACATTCTTAAACATCAAATCTCTGAAAGTTTAATAGAAAATCTTGACAAGAAAAATGATTTGCTGTTTATTTATTACAGTCATTTTTATTTAAAAATACATAAAGTATTATGAGATATACAAAATGCTGTGATTTTGGGAATGTCAGAGAATTTCTTGTGGCCTAATCCTGAAGATTAATACTATTAAAAATCTTAAAATAATTTTTTTATTGTTGTTCAATTATATTTGTCTCTATCCCCACCCCACCCCCCCATTGCCCCATTGCTCCTCCTAGAAATCTTTAATGCTGCAACGTAAACCAGAGGTATCCTTGGGGCCAGCACCAGGGAAAGAGAAGATCAGCATGAAGCTTGGGAGGCAGGAGAAAAGTTGCAGGGTTAAGCCAAGTTCAATTATAGGGTGTCAGGACAAAAGATACCAGGAGCATAATGGCGTGAATGCCAGAATTGGAATCCTGAAGACACATCAAAGTCAGGAAACATCAGAGGCAAATGAGGGGGCAGAAGAAGGAGAATTAAAAAGGAAACTAATTCCAGGGGTCAGCAGCAACTTCTGGAATCAAGATTGCTTTAAAATGGCTGAGCATGGGTCTCGGTAGTTCCTGAGACGAAAGATTTTAGAGCAACAACCTATTGTCACATGCTGTTTCCTGCAGAGTTTGAGGATTAAAGGACAGACATTTGGTAAATTCATCTTTTGGTAACGGGAAAGGTGAAATGTGTGGAAGCAGAGTCATTCATTAACCTGAGGAGGAGAATTGAGGTTTTTATTTCCTTTCTTTTCCCATAACAGAGGAAAGGGAAATAGGCTTCCTCCAAGGTAGGTAAGACCGTCAATGACTGCATGAAACAGAGATTGGTGTTCTGGTCCTCATTTAGACTTCTGCTAATCTCATCCCTGTGACTACTTGGGCAGGAGAAGAGAATTGGAGAGAAATGTTAGGCAGAGAGAATAGAAGCCGAACAGCCCAGAATCTGACTCCTTGGTGTGGCACGAATGTGGTTGGTTCCTCTGGGTCTCTGCAGTTTGTACAAAGTGGCCAGACCTAATCCAACCTGTTGAAGACCCACCTGGGGACTGGATGAGCAATCCTGCTGCAAGAAGTCAGGAGGAAGCCTCTGCAGTGCGTTAGAGGAAATCAAGCCAGGGCAAGTTTCCCATATCAGGCACTGGTTGAGCTGCACCCCTGCTACCTCAAGGCACTCACCTGTGTCCCAGGGAGAACCAGCATTTGTGCATGGGCAACTTCAAAAGCTTCATTTAGCAAAATCAGCAGAATTGATTCAAACTGCACATTTAGGTTCCTTTTTCCTTAAAAATATTTCTCCTAAGTAATCATAATCCATGGGTATTTCATTGACACTCAAGTTGCACTGTTCTTTTCTAGCTCTTTAAACACACCACACTCCCTTTTATTTCTGGGCTCTTGCACATGCTATTCCATTTGCTCAGAGCACTTTTCATCCTGCTCAGGGGCATGCTAATGCCCATTAATTCTTTCAAAATTTCAATTTAAATGTTGTGTGTTTAGAGAGGTCTTCCTTGTATCCCCAGTAATTTCATCCTCCTATACTATGCTTTCTTCTCACCCTGAAATTCCCCCTATAATAGATATGTCAGGGATCATATTTGTCTCATTCAAAACTGTACTCCAGGTGCAGAATTGGTGGTGTAGTGGTGAGCGTAGCTTCCTCCCAAAACTCTATTCCAGGGCTTACCACTGAGCTTAGTGGATGGGCCAATTAATGTATATTCCTTGATTCAGCAAATGGAGGAAAGTAATTATAGCCATAAAGGGGAAAATGAGAAAACTGGACTTATCCTATGTATTAATAGAAATCAGTTTTATACTATAGACCATTTGTATTTGGAAGCATTATCTATGGCCTAATAAAAACTCAGTTAAGTTTGTCTCTAGACATTTATCTGCAGGCAGTCAAGATTTATATATTAACATTGATGATATTTATTTTGATTGTTTTAGGATTATTTTCATTATGGTTCAGGGGTGAGAAAGCACTGGCTGTATTCAGGTAGGCTTTTTACAAAGATGGAATGAGTCATGGTTTATGTCAGATGGTATGAATAATCTTAAGGTATCACTTACCTTACATATCTCTACCTCATTGGTCCATACTGTGCCGGAATTACCACATTAAATAAAATACTCCTTTTAAAGGAAAGGTACACTACAGAGGGATGCATTTTTAGGGTGATGTTAGGGTCAATATGGCTTATGAAGCAGGTCTCCTTTGGTCACATGTCATATTTTACTTGAGGTCTATATCTCCTCCTCCAGTCAAATAGGCCTTGCCTAGTGAACAAGTGAACAGCAAAGGGGGTCCAAAGTATACTAGGGAGTCCAAAGCATTGCCAATGCTTTCTTCCTAGAGTGGAGGAGCATGACATAATTAAACTCCAAGTTTCCTATTAGCATTGGCAATCTATGATTTCATCTAAAAATAAGGCAGTTTAGTATAATGAAACAGCACTGGAATAGGCATCAAAAGATCAACTCTTTTGTTATTAACAAACTTGGATGTCAGTTAACTTTTCAAGTTTCAGTTTCTTCCTCTGAAAATTAGGAATTATAATTTATGATGGCTCAGTCCTTTTCCAGTCTTAACATTGAGTAAATATTGATAATTACTCCTAATCATGGAGGATATAAAGGAATAAACTTCAAGAATTCTATTTTATAATAATATAATAATTCTACCTAGGCATTGTAAAGATGAGAACTGGATAAATGAATATATTTAAAAGTGAGAGAGAAATTTATCTAGAGCCCACCAGGTATATTAAAGAAGAAATCTCCTGAATGGGAATTTTTATTGCAATGTCCATCTTTCCTCTCTAGGAAATTGAAGAGAGTGCCAAACATTTTAGAAAGATGATCCAAACAGCAAAGTCTCTTGCCGGTTAAGGGAAGGGGTGGGAGAACAAGATTACTTTTATGAAACACATTTAAGAGAGAAATTCTAGATGACCTTGGCTTTGGCAAAAAAGCTTCCCAGGCATTAAAGGTCATACAAATTTCTCCGACATATCTAATAATGGATTGATGTGTTACCATATTTCTATTACTTCCTGAGTGAAACTCGCAAACTCCAGGTTTTTACTTCCATATTATGAGTTGAAAGGGATAAGAGGGATTAAGAAAAAGTAAGATTCCCATTTACTCTTTATAAAAATTTCAAACCAAGTTTACTTCTCCCATGTACAAAGAGGCATTAGTGAGGGGCTTATTCTTTGCGTGAGAAGTTGATGCTCGCCGCAGAAATCCCTGGCTGTGCTCTCAAGATGGCCCCTTTAAGGCCAGAGGTCCCATTTCTCCTGAAATTCAAAGGTCTGCTATAGGAGAGAAGCATGCAGGGAAGATTCCTCTACAAAAGGTCGGAGTTGGGCCCTCATCTGAGATAGATACCATCGCAGGGCAATAGGGGGCTCAAGATCAGTGGGTTGAATTTTCTGCCACTCTTTAGGGCCTTCAAACTTACAAAAATTAATCCTTTTGATTGACTCTGTCTCCTAATCTTGAAGATAAACTCAGAACACTTACCGGTTCTCAACACTGCTTACCAGGCCAAGTCTTAGCACCAAATTATGAATTTTGTCATCACTGACCTTTCCAATCTTTCCTTTTCACCTGCCCACTTGGTAGCTCAAGTCCTCCTCACTCATTCTTTGTGGAAATTTGTGTCAAAGTGTTTGGGATTGTTAGGGATTTAAGCAATCAAATGAAGCAATCATTCAATCTTTTTAGTTTCAGAGGAGAAAACTAGGATCCAAAGGGGTTAGGTGACTTCCCTAAAGATATTCTTTTAAATTGTCTTGGTGACTTCAACATAAAACACCTGAGTTACAGATGTTAGGAGAATCATTATTAATTGGTGTCACATGTAGGTCCCCAAAGTTTTCATTTGGTATCACCTATCACTTCCAAATACTCAAGTGTCAATGCAGGGGTGTTTCAAGACAATTTAAATATTATTAAATATATGTCATCTCATCATTCATTTTAAAAAGTTCTTAGGAAAAAGCTTTTGGGATGCACGAGCTATTTTCTATGAATTTGAAAATTATTTTCAGCTATGGAAATAAAAATTGGCTTCCAGTTAAAGAGTACAGATCTAAAAAGAAAGAGGTAGTGGAAAATCAGTTTGTGAGCCAATGTTAATGAGACTTTAGCAATTGAAATATTGTGGATTCTGAAGACAAGCATCAGGTATACTCATGTGAAAGTCAAGGTTGCTTGCTTCTCAGGGTAAGCATGTAAGTAAGCCTTCTCAGGACCACTATGAAAGGATGAATAGACTGGAAGGCAGAGGAAAGCACTGTAAGTCTTGCCCAAGACAGCTATTACCATGACCTCAAGTTTTTCATAAGACTGCTTGATGCAAGATGGTTAGAGGTGACTTCCACCTGCCAGATAAACTTCAGCTCTTCTGTAAAACCACTAATATGGGAAATCTTATGTACAAGCCAACCTCAATAGAATTTGTTTTTATCATCAGCATGTTGGCATCACCATTTATGATTTCCCTTCTCCTTGTTCTTTTCCCCAATGTAAAGGTTTTACAACTTGCTGAAATTTTCTTCTCAAGTTTATTTTGTTAACTACATGAAAGAGAGTCCTGACACAATTTTATTGTGGAAAAAATTTTTTAGTTTTTTAGGTAAATAATACATCTATGGATATATTTACCAATAAAATATTATAGTGCTAAGATAAATAAAAATAGTATAACTTTTGTGAACTTATTATATCTCCTCCTAGGTGTCAAATATTACTTCTTAAATTAGTGTTAAAAACATTTTCTATTAAGTAATTAAAAACATTCTTAAAACACTGAGAAATACTAATTTAACACTAAAGAAAATATTAAACATCAGCTGAGTACATATTCTTTATAATTTAATGATTGGTTCATACTAGTTTTTCATGCTCTATTTCCTAAAAACCAGTATATAAACTACTGGTTGACATAATCCTTAATGGAGAACCAGTACACTGAGGCCCCTTGAATTTGCCATATTCATCAGTCATGCACTTTTCTCTTCACAGTTGCAATGGTTTAGAAGATGTCACTTCACCATGGAAACTTTTTTACTTGCTATGCCTACATATCATCTGCCATTTACATTCTTTGAGCAACTTTGGTGCTCATTTTCAGCAGTCATCTTTAAGAAAGTATTTTTTTATGGAATGGATATTATTTGTAAAGACAAGTTCATACAATGAAAAAATGATACAGCTTGTCAAATAAGGCCATCGACTTTCTACCTTAGGTCCATATCTATGAGGAAGGATCATTCCTCTTCTATTCTGGCCACTAGTGAAAAGTGTTTGTGTTACTGGCATTTATATTGCTTTCCTTGAAGTCATTATCTTTTATCCAGTATCTTGTCATGTGTGTGGAGCCCATGCTAGGTCTAATGCTGTGGATTAGCTCCTGCATATAAGATCTTGCTGCACTCTATTAGAAGCATAAGAATACAATATTCTATGTGTCCATCATTGAAAACAACAGAAGATTGGTCTTCTCTACTAAAGTGTTTTAAAATGTCACTCCATGAAAAGGAAGTTTTCATGCTTAGTACTGACAAAGACCAAATTCTACTGTATAAGATTAAAAAAATTGAACATGTTCCCATTTCTAATTAACTTCAATAGTGCTGATTCTCCATAGAAAGGCTGATGATGAGGCATTCAGAAATGTTGATCTATAGGGAAGGCCAAGGTACCTGTATGGATGAAATCAATCATGTAGGCTTTTTCCTTTTTATGCAGAAACAACTGTACATTTAGATCAGATCTTATGCCTCAGGCCATAGACATAATCCTAAACATGAAGGTAGTTGGGATAGGCTCAAGCACAGGGCTTTAAATTGCTGCTGTTCCTATATTGTTGGTGGGCCATACTCACCACCTCCCTCTTGTGCCCTGGTGTGGGTATGTTTGTATTGTTATTTCTTTCTCTGAAACTATCCTCTGTATTACTATTATTATTATTATCATCATTATTAGTAGTAGTATAGTGCCTGGAGACATTACAAAGGGGGAAAAACCCTAAGAATTCTAAATACTTAGAATTTGTCCCTGTGTAGTAAGCATACTCTGGCTTAGAAAATCACCTACTACATGCAACATGCCCAGCTAAGTGTTGAGGTTAAATAGGACTAAGATATCCCTGCCCTTGTGGGATATTATAATCTGGGGTGGGGAGATAGACAAGCAAATCTATAACTATTTCTTGTGCAGGCTGGACCATGCTAAATAATCTGTTTAGCTGTGAGGTACAGGATGAAAGACATAGACTCTTGCTTCAGACTTTTGTGCAAATCCAGTTTTTACTGCTTAACATACTGTGATCTTGGGAAAAATATTTAATCTCTAGAGCCTTAGTTTTGTTAGCTGAGAAATCACAGTTAAAATGGGACCTACCTCCTGGAGTCATTGAGAGAATTAAATATGATAATTTATTTAAAGTTCCGTTTTTAAAAACACTGTTTCTGCCAACCAAAAGCCTTATGGCTCAATAAATGTTAGCTATCATTATAAACAAAGTCCCTTGGGAATACAAGGAAGCTAAAACATGCATGCCTTTGAAAGAGTTAAAAAAATATCCATAGAAGATTATAATTTAAGGTGGCTTTAACTTATACATACTGGTAAGTTATGCAGGTTTTACACATCTGCCTAGTCCGTTATTCAGTGACAAAATATGTACTTACAACAGCAATTAAAGCAACTTAAAGTACCAGCATAATACATCACAGAATACGTACCTCTGTAAGGAAACATAGTTGGTATAGATAATTTTAGATGGTTATGGTTTTATGAATATTTTAAGAAGTAAAAGAAGTCCATTTGTAGGTGCATTGCTATTATTTTTAAACAGAGGTCTCAGAAATGTAAAACTGTGTTATGGAAGAGCTCTAAAAAGCTCTTTTAATAAAGAAAGATGTCTCTCACCACATGAAAGATTTATCTATGAGTACCCTGATGAGTGGATGTATAGAATTATGTAGCATTTAAAATAATACATATTAAGCATTACTTTCAATAAAAACTCACAGATATTGGCTTATTTGTATATGAAAACCATGGCCAGGCTGGAGCATAATAGCACAGCTAATTTGGAGGTGATATCAATACATATCTGTTTTCTTCAAGTTTGCCCAGGGAGAGGTCTAAACTGGAGGTCTGACAGTTCCGTGGACTTCATCACAGCAAGAACTGCTAGTGATAGCAGACACTATGAGGAGTAGGTTTGTTTTCAGTTGTGTTGGAGGCAGAGGAACTCACCTTCCTCAGAAATTAATGGAGGCTTTCAATCTTGCTGGCACTGCTACTTTATCATTCATATGACTAAACAGACAATCAATTTAGCGGCAATGTGTGGGAATGAAGGGAAGGAACAAATAAGCTATGAATGATGAGAACAGAAGAATCAAAACCCCCGCCCTTATTCTTTTTTAATGGCTAATACCAACAGGGACAAGACCAGTAAAAAGAGGTTAATGAATTGCAAAGATCCTTTAGAAAGTGATTGACTGGTATTGAAGCACAGTCAAATCAGTCATAAATATTTACTTTTATTAGCAACAGTGGGTTGCCTGTTATTTTCCATTGATTTTTACAGCTGGCAAAAGTCTACCACTGTGATATTATCAAATGTTCCCAATTTTGTCAATATTTCTCTGCTCTAAACAATTCCAAAACATACAGTCTCCTAAACCTTTATTTCAAATGTTTTTTTTTCAGCACAATTCCAAATGATTACAAATGACAAGTTAAATGAGATTCCCTATATCATTAAGAATAATTATAATTTTTTCATTTTGACATTTGTTCAAATGGATGGAATGGCAGTAATTGTGGGATTAATGTTCTTTGATAATCTATATTCCACTGACATTGACTTGCTAAACTGCAGTTGTGTTATTTGTTTTACCAAGTGAGAATGAGCTGTAATAGAAAGCCTTCTCTCCATCTTTTTTTTTTGTTTGTTTTTAAATTTCCAGTCTGCGTAGCAGCGACTAGAACTACAAGAGTTAACAGGACAGCATTGTTCCAGTTTTTGAACATTGTGCAATATTGCTGTACATCATTGAAGAAAATGCTGCTTTATTTTGTAAAATCCCATTCCACATGAGGACATTGTCCTGAAACTTGCTGTCTAGATCATCAAAAAGATGGAAATTGCTTTTAACACAGTGTTTGTAACATTAAGGTCTAATAATTCAATTCAAAGGAACATAACAAAAGGAATTTCCTACAGATAACAACAAAGAGTTAATATTTCCCAGGGCAGACAAGTTTCCAATTCAATTAGTTTTAATGAACCTTCTGCTCACTGGTTACTGAACTAGAAAGAACAGCAATAAATGCCCAGAGGAAAGAGAGAGAGGATATTAAAGGAGGGTTAGTGTATAGTATATAAATTTCCAAGTTGACTCAAAGAGTAGCCTTGATGTAGTTTTGGGAGTTAAAGTCACAGAATCAGATCTGTCTTCTGAGTTTAGCGTACAGGGGCAGCAAATCTTGCCCAGCTGTTCTGTGTGATGAGACAAACACACTGGTCCATCTCCTCGGTGTGATAGTAAAATAGATAATAGAATAGATAATACAATAATACAATTCCTTAAAGAGCTGAGCATATTCCATAAGGAAAACATAACATGAATCTTTTTGCTAATAATCAGCAAGCCAGATTTGTTAGTTAATATGTGTATAAATGTATGTATATGCATATATAAAGTGTGTATATATCTTTCAATATATTTTCTCAGAGAATTTAGATAGAGATTTTTTCAGTTTGCACATAACTGGAATTACACATTCACTCACACAGGGAACAGCATCGACATACAATTATGAAAGTAAAACCCTGGCATACGCAAGCAATTTCTTGTTTGAGATGCAGGGAATGAGTTTTACCCTAAGAATTTAATGCATTTCATATTTTTATTTGATTCTGATGGTCACCTTGAGCCTGTACCATAGCACAGCCAACTCATATTTCCAGGACTGAGCTGCAAGTCATACGGTAGTTAAACATGACTACCATCACAGATATGATTGTATAAATATACAAATACACTCCAGTTAAATATTTGAAATAAATAATAGAGTCCAACAAGAACCTCCGCATCTACTACTGTTTCAAGTAAGCACTGTCAGGGATTTCTCTAATTTGTGAACTTCTCAAAAATTTTCATTCCTAGTCCAATTAATTATTTTGAACTGTACTTTTATTCTTAGCTGCAGCTGAGTTCACACCGATGTTTTGGAAGACTTTTTTTGGATGCTGAATGTGAAAGTTCTAAGTGCATGGTATTAGATGGAACCGATATATTCCACACTGCATTAGGATTCACCTAACCCCAGAGGTACCCATGTTTTTTCTGTGCAAGTGTTAAAAGAGCACAAATGTGTTTTAAAGGAAACCTGCAGCTTGGATCACTCAGTCGGTTTCATAAGGATCGTACTGGAGAACATGGCTGCAAATATGATCAGCAGCTATAGCATTTCAATGACGCCTATTTTTCCCTGCAGACACATTTCTCTGATTCAGTTTAAAGTCAGGTTTGTGTTTGTGGATGGCTGCCTTATCAGTGAACATTTGGATTTTGAAAATGCAGCACCTGGGTTGGTTTTGAGAGAAAAATGCTTTAATCTTCATAACCACATATTTGACCAGTACCACAACAAAATTAGGATGAAATAGAACCAAATCAAAGGCACAGTATTTGTTTAAAAGCACAATGTCTCTCTTACATAATCTTTAAAAAAGACTACATAATTGACAACAGCATTGAAAAAAGTGAATTTCTTTCGGAAATACTGGAGAATCTATATGCTTTGCTGTCCAGTTGAAGCAAAGGTTGTTTTGACACCTTAAAAGCTGTTATGAAAATTTTGATGTAGTTTGATGAACTACTTTTTTATTTATTTAGTACTGTGTTTTTAACTTTAAGAGATAATAGCCACTCATTGCATAGTTTATAAGAAAATATTGCTTTAAGTAGGTAGAAATGAAAAATAATAGAAAACAAAATAAAATATAGAGTATTACTTTGTAGCTCAAATCCTTTGTTCTGCAATTTTCTTTCTTCTAACCACATAGAAAATTTTTACAAATAATCAACAATTCACAAGTGATCTCAATCTAGTTGAGAAATAGAATACGATAAGGCTAACCTCGTTAAAAATATGTATAGTCACGTTACCCCAAAGAGGTTATTTCCAAGTCTGGAATTTAAAAATTCATTTCCACTTTGGACAAATGTTTTACTTTGTCTTTAATTCATTTGAAGTTTTTGTTGTGCATAAGTGGTTCTGAGAAAAAAGGGCTGGTGAATATCACATTCACATTTGCACTCTTGGTAGTGGTACAGGAAATGGAACTTTAGGGAAAGGCCAAATTCTTTAATAAGCAGTAACTAGAGTATGAAATGTTATGATGAACACATTAATGGAAAAACAACCTCACTTAAAGTGGGGTGTTGCTGGGTAGTAGAATCAGGAGCATATGGTGGTGCGGTGGAACAAACGCAGAGGAACTCCTCTCACGGAACAATGGAACACATGAATGGGCGGGGGCGGGCATAAAGGGAAGCAATATCTTAGTCCAAGACATTTAATTGCAAAACTAGGATATAAGTGTGCAAAATACTAAAGACCTCTGGTGCTTGGGTTTCTTAAATAGCAAAAGAAACTCTAGAACTTTGCCTCTAAGGTATTACAAGAACTTTGTCAACTTGCACATGAGAAAATAGAGCCCACAGCCACAGAGTAAGCAAAAAAATTCTGTTTGAGTATTGACATGACAGTTTTTGAAAGTTCAAGCAGAAAACCAATTATAATGAGCACTGGAAAGCCTGGAGCCCTGCTGTTCAATAAATAAAAAGTACAACAAACTATTTTCCAAAAAGGTTCTAGAGAGTTTCTTTTTGTCCCACTACTTACAATCTGATTACATAAATAGTCTCTATTTGCTGTTGAATTGCCAGGCAGCTGTATTAAAGTACAAATCAAATCAAGTAAGGATTAGAAAGTAAAAGAGCATGGTTTAAAGTAATCTATCCCCCAGGAACTGTGCTCAGATTCATCAAACAGAGCTTAAAGTACAGTATATCTTATACCCTCGTGTTTCCATGCTGCATTGCTGCAAAACCAGTTATTATTTTTGCTATCCAGAGAATGTTGCCTATTGCTGAAGAAGGCTCACTTGCTTATTTAAAGGTACTATTCGTATGTGCCACTTATTTATTACTTATTTTGGTTAAGATTCATGGGAAGAACATAAGTGCGAAAGGCTAGTAGGCTTTTTATTGATCAAATCCTTTCTGCCTCAGATGTGAATTGTCATGAATATTTCTTTTAGCTAGAAGAATGGCTAATTTATTCCAGATTTCTGGTGATACACAGTTGTGATATTAAAGAAAACCTAGGAGTCCTTAGATGCTATTGGCTAATAAAATGTTATGTGCACCTGCCCTTGCAAATCCTTCTCTATCCAATTATTACCAAAGAAGGCAATTTAGTTGTTTCAACCTGTAATTGCTTTTGATGGAATGCTCTGTATGTAATTCTCAATGTCATCATGCTAGTCATCATTTTTTGGTATTTACAAAGTTGTTGTTGCCTTAAAGTAGAATGAACAAAATTCAATAATTATGTGTAGTTTTATCAATGAACATTTTCTTCTTTTATTGTCTTATAGAACAAACTTATTTAAGTTTACAAACATAATCTTGTATTTCATTATATTCCTGGTACTTGTATAATAGTTATATAACTATTTACAGATGTTACAGTGGCTTTGGTTATCATATTCTACATTTATCTCCAAAGGGCATAAATGCACCTGTGAAGACAGCTTGATATTGATTTATAGTGATGAATGTATATTTTATTTGTAACATGGAAGGGGAAACAGGCAAATGTGTTACTTCTGTGAGCTGAATGGTTTCAAGAGAATGGGTAATGTGTGTTTTAACCAAGCAGCCCAATGATCATTTTTCTTCCTACATCCAAGCCAGGGAAGAAAAAGTCACTGGTTGCCATTAGTTAACATTTCTTGTGTAAGTAGCTCCACTTGCAAATTATGCCACATTAAAACAAGCATTCAGTGTCATCATTGTGCACCAAGATGTTAGAAACCCTGGCACCTCTCCATTGCAGTCTGAGGCTTTTCAGCCCAATTTGAACTTCCGTTCTTCCGCACTTTGCTAACCCTATCATTACCACCGACGCTGATCACCTGTAGTGCAGTGCAGCCAGGTGACTTGGGTAGCAATGGGAAGGGACCTTTTGTGAAGGAAACTTGGAGATTTCTCTCTATGGGGACAAATATTTCTGTTTGAATTTTTAGAAAAATGTGGGGAGGCTTAATGACCTCCCCTTCATCATCCTCTTCCAGACTTACCATGTAAAGGTCAAAATTGGAATTTGCTATATATAGCCCCTCTGAAACACATATTATGAGTAAGGATCTTGCCAATTTACCAGGAAGGTAACTGCAGACCAACATCCCCACACAAGGTATTTGTGGGGCGAGTGGGTGCTCATGGAGACATTACTTGCTGAGTCAGGCAAAATGATGCTTCTAAGAAACCACCTGCCTAACTGGTCTGGCTCTGTGTTTGAAATAAACAATTTTTGAAAATCCTTTAATGAAATATTGATTTTATCAAGCACATCAAACTAAAGGTGAATGGACCATGGCATCGTGATTTAAAAAATAACAATGTAACCTTGGCTGGATAGCTTAGTTGGTTAGAGGATTGTTCTGATATGCTGAGGTTGCAGGTTCGATTCCAGGTCAGGACATATAGAAGAAGCAACCAATGAATGCATAAATAAGTGGAACGGCAAATTGGTGTTTCTCTTTCCCTCTCTCTTCTTTCATCTCTCTTTCTAAAAATCAATAAATAAAACTTTAAAATAATTAAAAACAACACTATATTACAGGTAAACTAAGATAAATGAGTTAAGTGCTCAGTTTGCAGGGCAAATTGAAACCATATATCACAACCTTTCCTTACATTATGTTACTGCTAGAGTACAGACTGTGGAAGCTGATTGAATGGTAATATCAGATTAGTAGGGTGCTTTACCCTGCTTCAGTTGATGGTGCTAAAAAGGGGTTATTTCCATAACAAAAGTTTCTTAAAAATATTTTTAAGTGAATGCGACTGATAATCAGGAAGACTATGGCTCCCTGAAATTGCCCTTCCCAGATCTCACAAGAAGAAGTGAAGGGATCTGTATTAATTTTAAACCTCCCTTTGATTGGGTGAACCTGTCTCCGTTTTGTATGACATTGTTGCCACAGGTCATTGCCTGGTGCGGTGTACCATGAAACAAACAAATAGAAAAAGGCACCTTCTGGCACTTTAAGTCTCACTGCCATCTGACTACTGCCCTAGTGGTTCAGAATGATGAAAAGCAGAGGCTGGGAGAAATCTTCCTATGGTTAGATTGGGAAAAATGAGCATGATGATCACATGTGCTGGGAAGGGCAGGAGAGACAGCCGAAGTCATCTCAGAACTCAAGAGAAAAGGAGAAGACAAGAGGTCACAATTATATTCTAGTATCACACTCCCTTTCACAGAGATCTGATATATTCAGTTTGTTCTTGTATGGTGCTTAGGGAAGTTCTAATTAAGGGAAGAAAGAATTTTGACACATGTGAAGCAGAGATCAATATTTAGCACTATAATCAGCAATTCCTGATGGTTTGACAATGTCACTATACACATTGTAACTATCCATTATTTTCTCAGAGAAGGGAGCCAGGCAGAGGCTAACAGGCTTACGGCAAGCTATCATGAATCACATAAAGCAGTGTCTCACTTGCTTCTATTTGTCTTGCTTTTCATCTTCATTCATCCTTATAAAGGAGGCTGTACTGCCTCTAGCCCCGAAATGCCACCCTACCTCTGAACTGCAAGAACAAAAAGCAAAAAGCATTTTCTAACAATGTCTACCATATAAAGTACACTAACTACTTCCCAGAGAATTTTTTAAAAAAGTGGTGGCTATTTACTTTCTGAAAACATACATGGCAGATTCCCTTCGCATTTAACCTAAAGGGACTCTATTAGCCACTAGAAAAATATTAATTTAAACCACTTTGGGGGGGAGGTTATATTTATAGTAAGTTACAGGTTTAGAATATATTGATCTCATTTTTCACCAGACTAAACAGTGTATGCTCGATAACAAAGAAAATCCCACTATCACAGAGATGAACCAAATTCTGTCTCTATTTTGTTTTTGGCTATAGAAATGGAATTATAATAAAATGTCAGAATAGATAGTCACCTTACTGTAGGGGTGCAAGTAGATGATAGAGTTCCGTGTTCAAGTTTTCAACTCACAAGATTTGTCATGGTGCAAATCTTCCTTTATTGTTCATGGATATGAAAAGCTTAAGTTTAAAAGGCATCTCTCCCACTCAGATTCTGGCAAAAAAAATATGTTACTTATGAAGTTTAGCTGTATATAATTTGGTTTCTGTTTTTAAGTTACAAGTATGGTTTTGATATCACAATTAATGATCATTTTAAGGCATTTAATGCCAATATGAAATAAAATACAAATTCTAAGGCTGCTGTTCACTTGATTTCAAGTTATTTGCATTCCATTGCTCCTTTTAACCGACTAGAAAGTGCTACACTCTGTTTTCTTTTAAAAATAAAAAAATTGTGCCAGATCTAGTTAATTTTAAAAAATTCTCAGAAAAATAATTTTAGGATTTATCTTATTTTTGCACATTAGGTTTTGATAGGAGGATATGTACCTGGTTAACTTAAAGAAATAAATACTCTGCAAAATGTGATGGAGTAATTTGACTCCAATTTACGTACAGAACACTATTTTTAACATTTTTTATAACATTCCCAGGCATGCAGCTTGCAGTGTATAACTGTAGGTGGAAGTGGAAGACCTGGTGTCTTGCATTTCAAACTGTCAGCTGATTCTCACTGCTCTATTCCTGTTTAAGTGAGATGCTGACACAAGCTCACACACTGACTATCACAAGTACCACTAATTAAGGGCTGTCCAACTGTGCTTTCTGTTGAGCAGTTTGCTCCAGTGGGTGACAGGAAACAGCCTGAGCTCTGTCTGCAGAGTGACATAACAAAGAAGGTTTAAAAAAAAAAGCACAGATCTGGTGGGCTGGATAAAAAGACCTAAGAGAGATCTAACTTGCCTATTTGTTGCTATGAATATATAATTTTAGATTAAGAAAACTTGCTAAGTCACTGTTTTTTGTCAGTTTATTAGGACACTTCTTGCTAGAATTAGTAATAATTATAGGAGAAGAATGTGAATTAGTATCTTTCTTCTTATTCAAAAGGTTATCAATAAATCTATTTTTAAAAATGATGGTCAAATGTCGTCATTGTGGTATAATGGCATTACTAGCAACTTGGAGAATTTAGCTTAAAAAAGAAAGACTTGAGAAGGATGACTCCCTTGGGTATAACTATAAAAGTTAATTTGTTTAGCAGTCAGGTTGATTAAGAAAGTGTTATACATAAAAAAGGACAAGCAAAACCAAAACAAAAATTCCCACAAATGAGGAAAAAAATAGAGCAACATTTGCTTTCCTTAAAACTCCAATGAATTTGAATCTGTAATTTAGGGTTTTTCTCCATTCCCTCTAAAAACAACCCCATGCATGGTCTTGAGAAAAATCAATACATAAATGAGTGAATTACTCCACAGGCTATGATATCATTACTTGGATCAACATAGATATATGGTTGAAACTAAAAGGGAAGAAAAACAACAAATTGTGTTCTCAAGGTGTTACTGTGTATTCTAACGAGGTTATCATCATGGTCCTCATCATCTAACAGAAGACGTGGCACCTGGAGACAGGACCACATGCAGAGTGGATTTCTCGACAGCACTAAGTGATAACGCCTCCTGGCTGCTACTGTATGCTTGAGAAATTGGCTGGCCCAGTACTGTCCTTTTACAATGGTTTCATTTAATTGTAATCCAAAGATCAAAGGTCTGTAACTCTTTAACCAAATTCCAATGTCTGCCAAATTCAATAGCTGTCATTCTTATAGAAAAAGGCAGTGTAATATGTGTGTCCTGATCTAATTTTATAGAAAAAGACACAATTTACATACTGTTTATTTAGTTAAGTCCCTAAAATCAATACCTTTGTCTGTACCTCTTTTGTTTAAAATACATCATGACATGGCAAACGGCTCTATAAATGAATTTTTCTAAACCACACACATTGTTAATGTTTTTCTATTGCATGCTCAAAAAAAATAGTTGAAATCATAGTATTTTATAGATCAACCTAAATGTATTTTAATATTGGAATAAAGAATGTTAAGTTTTACATTTCTAAAATTATAAATTTTGTTTGAAAAGGTCAGTAATTTTCTTGAGCCATATTTACCAATAGAAGAACATATTTCAATCATTGTAATAAAAGAAAAAGTGATTATGTTTACTATTAAGAGAAAATGGTTCTTAAACATGTGTCTCTGTAATAAGCATGAAAACCAAAACAACCATGAACTCTTGAAAACGTTTCAGGATGGAATTGCAATATTTTTAAGGAAAAAAAAACTCATTTAGGGCTGATTAGAAATAAATCCATTCAACTAATTATTGTATAGATTACTCCGAAGTTCATTGAGTCTAAGGAAGAAAACAATGGTTTCACTTTTTGTGTTACAGGCAGACTTCTCTCTGCTGACATTCTGATGGTCATGGTGATATTTCTTCGAAATGTGAAGCAAATGACTATCTTTAGAACATTTTTTCCCAACTCTAAGAATAGCTATTTGTGTGTTAAATTTGCATTTTTAATGACACGTGGCTTTTATATTTTGATTAGCTCTTTAGAATAATTTTCTTCCTTCATTGTCTCCGGTATGTAACCATAATTAGCAAGATTAAGCAGGATGGATCTAAGTGACACCTTCACTGGGGTGGTGACCACGTGACAGTGTATATTTAAACATGAATGTGAAGCCCCACACAGTCACTCCTTTGGTAAAATTTCATAATTTTGTGCTTTAAAGAGCCTAAAGTTTAATGTTGATCTCATTTTAATTCATCAGCTTTAAAAGGCCAATATATTTATATGTGTTCTCTTTTCACATGAGATATTGCACATTCAGTTTCCTGTTAATTTTATTTTTCTAGAAAGAAATTTTCCAAGCTGATGTGAGACTAAATCTTTTTAAGATACAAAACCTAAACCTTGCATCTTCCACAGAAGGGCAATTACTAAACCTAAATACTCTGTGGTTCTTGTGTGAAGGAGAAGGACTTGATTCTTAATGAAGGCAAGGGGCATTGGGAATCCAAATCAAAGGTCGTAATTCTTTTATTTATACTTTATTTAACTGTATTTCTTTGCACTTAATCTTGATAAAACTGTTCTACTTTTTAGCTCATTTTTACAGATTGTACCCTCTCATCATATTCTAGAACCTTTATTTTGATGCATTGGGTCCTGGTATTTTTAATACTCTGGCTCTAGGTATTCTATGGGTTAGTCCAGACTTTCTATCCTTCAATAAGAGAAATGTGTTAGGGATTTCCATGCTTCAAGTAAGAAAGTTTGCCTGGAAACTTAAGAACATAAGACATTTCTCTTAATTACAGGATATTTCTATGCATCTCTCATTGCCACTGCCCATCCATGACTATCTACTGACACATTCATCTTTGTACTTATCCATCCAACTAATATATTACATATCTACATATATTGAATATCTTCTATATGCCAGGAACCAAGACAAGAATTGAAAAAAAGACAGCCATACTGAAGTCCCTGTTCTCAAGGAATTCTTGCTGTAGGAAAGTCACACAAAAACAAACAAAATTCCCAAACCCAAACAAACAAATAAAAACAACCAAAACACAAATCCCCAAAACTAAAGTTATGTTTCCACATATTCAAATAAATACTTTATATCGTTTGGTAGACTGAAGTGTCAAAGTTACTTGAAAACTTGGCACATGTACTTTCTTTCCTGCATCTGAAAGGTTGAATGATATAAATGGAGAGGAAAGGTTACTGTTATTCATCAGGCATTTTACCTAATCTGGGGAAATGACTATCTCATGGTAACTTGAGTTGAAACAGTTGTTTCTGAAGTATCCGATAGGTTGCTATTTTCCCCAGCCTCACATTGGAGAAAAATTACCCTAATGCTGCGTAGCTATGGTGTTCATAATTTGCTTTCATCACTTGATATCTTCAGTTTCCCTGTCAGTCTTGTATAGACAGTACAGCCCCATCCTCAATATTTGCTCTCTTCTGGCTGCCTCGTCATAGCACTGTGGCCTCTTTCTGTTGCCTTAATGCCATTTCCAAGGGTAGGGAGGGACAGGGTTCTGAAGCCCATCTTTCTGTGACTGTCTTAGGTGATACAGAGCCCTCTCCCCCTCTTTGCCCTTCTACCCAACAACTTTCTGTCTCCATCCAGCTGCACAGTCCAGAATCTGGGACCTACTTTGTTTCTTTGTCATTTATGATTTTGTTTAAAGAAAATACCTATTTACTAACCTTAAGAAAAATTTTTCTGAACATATTGTCCAAACAATTGTCCAAATCACATGGACAACTGACAAAATTTTATGTAACTCAGTGACGTGCTAGGAGTCATGCGATTGTCTCTGGCTTTTGATTCCATTATGTATACTTTGTTTGAAATATTTTGCTAGGAAATCTGTCAAGGCACAACATAGAAAAGGGGGGTAATGTTTTCCCACTGGTTTCTCGTAATCTAGTGAGTGATAAAAGAAAGTAGTTCCAAAACAAGGCTGGTTATGAACATGAAAACTATATCCTTTTTATATAGTCTCAACAAAATCTCAGAATACTCTCTATATTTCTTGATACTTCATTTATATTAAGTTCTACTTTTCAGGCCCTGGCACATGAACAGCACATGCCTTCTCCAATGTCACCTGGTAATGGAGCCACTGCCTCCTGTACTCAGTGCCATGTTTCATTCACTAGACCTCACAGCCTTTTTTATTTGCTACCTAGTGTCATCTCTCTGCTTTTCCTCCTCCTTCTCCTTCTTTTCCTTCCACTTCCCTTCAGGGATCCATATTCCTTTTATAGACATGCTCGCTTGATGCCTTGAATTTTTTCAAAACTTAATTGGTGAATTAGCTCTTACAGCTTTCTCTGGGACCAATCCATCAGATGACTGAGAATAGTTCTTTTCATTCCCAGTAGGCAGTAAGAATGAAAAAAAAAAAAAAACAACTAATATCACTTAACATATTTTTTCTTTGGAAATTAATTCACATTTTAATTTTCATTGTATAGACTATTTGTCTATTACTTTCCTATAATACCATCATTATTTAGAACTTGAATTAATATGTGAAGTAGGAAGTAGAAAATTTGGTTCACTGGTATAACCAGGAAGAATATTTTTTCTGTCACTATTAATAATTCAAAAAAGAGGAACATGTTAAATTAGATGTTTCTCTAAGGGTGGAAGTAGGGACCCAAGTGTCTATTTATTTGATCCATTTCACAGGTTGTTTCAAATTTAAAGTCTTGAGAATTTGCTAATTATAAGTTTATATTCAAGCTGGAAAAATATTTTAATCTGTATCTGAGAGTCTAGCACATAATTATTAAAACTCGATTACAAAATTATCTTAAAAGAGAAAAGGAAGGAAGAAGTAGGTCAGCTAATGAGCTGAGTATTTCACAAGCATCATTTCTATGTAAGGTATATATTATATTCACTTTACATATAAAGAAAGACTGAATAAGTACTTTGTCCTAGATTGCTTGCAGTCAGTGCTGAATTGAGCTTTAAACCCAGGTTTGTCTGACTTTAGTTGACATATCCTTTCTTTTATACTAGGACTCATGAGTAAAAGCTTTGAGAAGCCTGGCAAATGAAATAGGTGTGTGAAGTACTAATCTAAACAATGGGACTGTGGGAAATTGCAGAATCTTGAATAAAAACACTTGATTTCAGAAATGTTACAAATCCTGTGCTTGCCAATAATAAAATTCAAATAACCGCAATGGCAACAGCAGCAGCAATGAAAGCAAAAACAGTGGTGGGACCCATTTGTCACATTTGGGGTGACCCTTGTTTATGCTAAACTCTGCCTTTAAATGATTGCCCTGTTTTCTAGATCTTTATTTCAGGAACTTCTAACTGCAGTTACTGCTTATTGCCTTATAATAATATTTTCTTTTATTGGCAGTATAATTTTCTTTGTGTGGTAGACTTGGAAAAAAGAGGGATGTGGCTTGAGTCATGTGGGAATTCATAGAATTAGGAGGAGGGAAATATGGGAGATGTAGCAGGTTGGGGAAAAGATGATTTCATCTTCTATTTACATGTTCCTTAGTAGTGCCTCTTATGCTTTTGATCTTGGCCTAGACGTAACTTCCTTCAAGAAGCACTCCTTGATCCTGCTGTGTTTGTATATTTCTGTGACATCTTGTGTTTACCCTTTTATAGAATATTAAACTCTATCCAATTGGCCTTCTTACTTTCTTTTTATATTAAAAGTATTTTTAATATATTTTATTGATTATGCTATTAAAGTTGTCCCCTTTTTTCTCCACTTTTTCCCCCTCCACTCTTTAACCCCCTCCTACCATCATTCCCCCACCTTAGTTCATGTCCATGGGTCATACATATAAGTTCTTTGACTTCTCCATTTCCCATTCTGTTCTTAACCTCCCCCTGACTTTTTATACTTACTATTTATGCTTCTTATACCCTGTACCTTTTCCCCCATTATCCTTCCATATACCTCCTTGCTGATAACCCTCCATTTGATCTCTATTTCTGTGAATCTATTTCTGAACTCCTTTGACTTGACCTTATCTGAGAAGCACTTTATCTTCCCTTCCATTCTAAATGACAGCTTTGCTGGATAGAGCAATCTTGGATGTAGGTCCTTGACTTTCATGACTTTGAATACTTCTTTCCAGTCCCTTTTGAGAAATCAGCTGCTAGTCTTATGGGAAATCCTTTGTAGGTAACTGTATCCTTTCCTCTTGCTGCTTTTAAGATTCTCTCATCTTTAATCTTGGGTAATGTAATTAAGATGTGCCTTGTTGTGAGCTTCCTTGGGTACAACTTCTTTAGGACTCTCTGAGCTTCCTTGTCTTCCTGGAAGTCTATTTCCTTTGCCAAATTGAGGAAGTTGGCCTTCATTATGTTTTCAATTTCTTGCTGGAAACAATGCCACTTGCTCTGCTATCAGCTGGCTTTTAGTCACTTCGCCTGCTACCCACAAGCAAAGTGGGCCCTTCTGGTGCTGATTCCTGGGTGGGTGGGAATGTATACATTCTAGGATCCTGTGGGTCTCTCCAACAAACTCTCCCATGAGGCTGGGGGTTTCTCCCACTGCTTGGCTCCCAGGGTTTTTCAGCCAGGATTTTGAGGTTTTATTTACCTGTGCTGGAGGAATCTTGGGTTGCTTCCCATTTTTTCCCTACCGTTTTATCACATGCAAATGTTGGACTGCCTGCTCTTCCTGCTCCAATGCCTTGCCTGCCCTCGTCCTTCAGCTACCACCTTTCTGTGAGTCCTCTCCACCCTACTGCTTGTCTCCACATCTCCTACTGGTCTGGATGAATGTTTCTTCTTTAACTCCTTGGCTTTTGGGCTTCCATACAGTTTGATTTTCTGTCAGTTCTGGCTGTTTTTTTTTTTTTTTTTTTGAAATTTGTTGGTGTCCTTTTTCGTTGTGTGAAAAAGGACACCAACAAATTTCATAGGCAGTGTGTCTACCTATGCCTCCATCTTGGCCAGAAGTCCTCATTATTCTTAACTATAGAAATGAAAACCTGTGAAGCTTTTGGAAACAAAATATCTTATTTTCATTCTAATTAAGTTGTTGAACATTTCGAGCTTGGATGTAATTAGTCAAGGTTTCGTTAAGAAAATATTGCTCTAGGTGTTTCAAAAGGAAGGGTTTGTTTATTTATTTATTTATTAAAATAATTTTTTAGCCAGTCAAGATAGAGGCTTAGGTAAATATAGCTTGCCTCCTCATACAACCACAGCAAAAATTACAAGTAGACTACAAAACAAATATCACCCAGAATCATCAGAAAATGGAGCTGTTTGGAAGTCCAACAGCCATGGAATTAAAGAAGCCACATTCATCCAGAGGGGTAGGAGGGCAGAGATGTGGAAAGGCATGGAAACATGGATATGCTCGGTGAGATGCTAAGAGGCATGGAGACATGGAACTAGTGGTCCCGTACCCATGAGTGGTGGATAAATATTGGGAGGGATACCTTGGGAAGAAGTGATCCTAGCCTCACACCACACCACTCAGCCAGGAAGACAAGTCCAGTGCCAGGAAGATAAGTCCCAATAACTTCTGGCTGTTAAAACTAGTGGGGGTTGGGGCAGCAGAAGAACTGTGGAATTATTAAAGGGCCCACAATAAACTTAGGACTTAGGCAGGCTCACTCCTTCTGGGCTTCAGTACCAGGGCAACAGCTGACAGTGCACCAATGGCATATGTGGAGAAACTGAAGTGACTGGCATCAGAGTGAGTGCCAGGAGACAGCTCCTTCTGGATAAAACCCCAGAGGCCAGGAAGCAGCATTGTCCACCATTTGAGCCATCTCCCATACAAAGCCAGTGGGCAGTGACTTGGGTTGCCCTGCTCTGGTGAGTATCTAAGGCTCTGACCCATTCAACTTACCAGTGTACTTTTCTACTATAGGCTGTGCTATTACCATAAGGGAGTCAAAGCAGCTCTACCTAATACACAAAAACAAACACAGGGAGTGTGCTAAAATGAGGAAACAAAGGAATATGGCCCAAATGCAAGAACAGATAAAGAGAGAATCTTAAAAGCAGCAAGAGAAAAGCAGATAGTTACCTATAAAGGAGTTCCCATAAGACTGTCAGCTGATTTCTCAAAAGAAACTTTGCAGGTTAGAAGGGACTGGCGAGAAGTATTCAAAGTGAGAAAAAGCAAGGACCTACAGCCTGGATTAATCTATCCTAGAAAGCTATAGTTCAGAATTCAGGGACAGATAAAGTGCTTCTTAGATAAGATAAAGTTAAAAGAGTTCACTATCACCAAGCCTGTATTATATGAAATATTGAAGGAACTTAGTAAGAAAAAGAAGATCAAAACTATGGATATTAAAATTGTGATAAATTCACAACTATCAATAATTGAATCTAAAAACAGACTAAGCAAGCAGAGCAGAAACAGAACCGTAGATTTGAAGATCATTTGGAGGGTTATCAGTTGGGAGTGGAAAGAGAGAGAATGGGGGAAGAGGTACATGGATTAAGAAGTACAAATTGGTAGGTACAGAATAGACAGGGGGATATTAAGAACAGTATAGCAAATGGAGTAGCCAAAGAATTTATATGCATGACCCATAGACATGAACTAAGGGAGAGATTACTGGAGGGAATGGGGGAGTATTGTGTGGAGGGGGCACAAAAGTGGAAAATTGGGACAACTGTAATAGCATAATCAATAAAATACATTAAACGATATTTTAGAAAGGGTTTCAGAAGCTTAACGTCAGTTGGAAAAGCTAAGGATGTGGTAGAATTCATGAAAAGCTGTTGATAGATTTCAGGATGTCAGAAGTTTGTAGGAGCTGCAGATACCTACTGTTAATGGACTCAGTTGCTTCCATCATGAAAAAGGGTTGAGATATAAGAGAAATCTTAGAAGTCATCACCAAATCCCTTGTGCCTGCTGGGAGTGCTCCTCATTAAAACAGGGTGTTTCAGTTTCCTGTGGCTGCTGTTAACAATTTATCAAACATGTTTTAGTTTAAAACAATAGACATTGTTCTCTCGTAGTTCTTGAGGCCAGCAGTCTGAAATAGTTGTCAATGGTCTGAAATCTGTATATTGGTAGGGCCACAATTCTTGCAGAGATTCTAGGGGCAAATCTATTTATGTGGGTTTTCCAGTGTCTGGAGGATATCTCTATTTCTTGATTCAAGATCTTACATCACATTGCATTTTTCCTCCTCCTGTTTTCTTTTGTCTATCTGCTTTCTCCTTGTGTTTCATATTTCCCTCTGCCTCCTTTTTATAAGGATGTGTATGATTATATTGTTTTTAGGGTCAACCTGAATAATTCAGGATATATCAATATTCTTAATTTAATAACATCTACAAAGTTTCTGTTGCCATGTAAGGTGATAGTCATAAGTTCCAAATATTAGGAGCTGAATATTTGGGGGGTGGGGGTTGGATAAGGGTTAGGGGTAGAAGTTATTATTCAAAAATACAGGAAAGAACATGCAAGGAAGTGAATACAAATGCTGGTTCTCAAGCAATCAGTATCCAGCACAGAGTTCAATAGCATTAAGTTTTCAATAAAGTTAATGGATTTTGAGCTTTGGGCATTAATAGAACATATGTCTCCTAAACAAAGAAAGCCATTTTCTGTTGAAGTCTGCATTGCTAGATCACATAGAGAATAGTGGGTTTAATTGTGAGTATAACTCTCTAAAGAGGGTTTTTTTTTTCTCCTGAGTGATTCTGAGATAGGATGGAAGTAACCAGTAGTTTTAGTTCAAATGAAAGAAGGTCTTACAACCACAAGAGTTGTTCTGTAATAGAATACGCTACCTTGCTAAATAATGGCAAATACACCAATGAACATAAAATAGAGCATATTTTACTATGAAACTCTTAATGTTCTAACAATGCCATTTTCACTTAATAGCCTATAATTCATAATTTAAAAATATTTTTGGATTAATTTAGACTTTCAGATTTACCACTTTAACTTCTAATGATTTCATTATATTTATTATTTACTGAGGTAAATGGAATTTCTTTTTAGTTTGCTCTAAATTTAATGGGCTCCAATTTCAATGGATATCTCATGCTCTATTAGTTCTGAATTGTTCAAAGGTCATTACCATCAACTAATCTTTCAAATTAGAGTTGTTCATGCTTTCTCTCTTCTGCACACTATTTTCCAACAAAGCCAATGGTTTGTACTTATTAAATCTATATTTACTCTATTTATATCTTTTATGAGTTAATAGATTTTATTAGTCAATATTTTTAGTCATCACTTATCCAATCAAAATTGTGTAATTATTTTAGTTTTGTTTTACTATAGACTGATTATTTACTATAGACTGAATGTATCTCCCTACAATTCATATTTTGAAACCCTATCTTGTACCTGATAGTGTTTGGAGATGGGGTCTTTGGGAGGTGAATAGCTTGATAGGGTAGAGCCTTCATGAATAACTAACTTGTCCTTTCTGCCATATGAGGACACAATAAGAATATGGCCATCTGTGCATCAGAAAGTGGGCCTCTCAATACACCTAATCTGCTGCTCTTTGATCTTGGAATTCCCACCTTCTAAATCTGTGAGAAATAAATTTCTGTTGTATATAAGCTACCCAGTCTATGGTATTCTGTCATAGAAACCTGACTAGACGAAGACAGATTTCTTTCCCCCATTTCAATATGTCTTTTAATTAATTTTTGAAAATATTCTGACTTCACTACATAATTGTTGAAGTGAAAAGAATGTTCTAGAAGAGTCTTGAACATGACTTAAGTGTTTGTGTTTTGTTTCAGTGCCTCTTCATGCACACTGACCTGTTGAGCAAGGTATACCGTAGTAAGTACATTTCAGGCTGTAGCTGCAGAGGAAGGCTTTACTGTTAGGATGTCTTTTTTACTAAGACGTTCATAAGACTCATATAAAAGAAAGGCTGAAGACATGATTTGAATGTCAGTTTGTGAAATTTTGTGGGTTATATATTGCATTACCATTCCAGAACTTTTCAGATAAGGGATATTCTCCATTCCCCCTGCCCCCAAGTCTGTTCTTTTTCAAAAACTTTCTACTTCACTATACATTCTAAGAACAGATCTAGTCACAGAGATTGCTTTAGTTAAGTGTGTGACCCCTAAACAGAGCCAGGGAGATAATGAATCATGTTTTGAAAATCCTGGGAAAGAATTTGTTACTTTTTTACATTAAAATTAAACATCTGTGACATCAAAGACACAAACAAAAGAAAAATTAGACAATTGGACTTCATAAAAATTTTAACATATTGTGCATTAAAAGATACATACTATCAACAGAGTAAAAAGGCAACCTACAGAGTGGAAGAAAATATTTGCAAATTATATATCTGATAATGGATTAATACCAATAATATATACAGAACTCCTAAAACTCAACAACAACAGCAACAACAAAACCACCTGATTAAAAAAATGAGCAAAGGACTTCAAAAGAAATTTCTTCAAAGAAGATATATAAGTGGCCAACAACTACATGAAAAAATGATCAACATCACTAGTCATTAGGGGAGCGCAAATCAAAACTGCAATGACATATCACCTCACTCCATTAGGATAGTTACTATAAAAAATTTACCAAAAAATAACAAGTGTTGGTAAGAATGTGAAATAAATGGAAACTTGTGTAATTTTTGGGGGAATGTAAAATTTTAAAGTTGTATAGATGCTGTGGAAAATGATATGGTAGTTCCTCAAAAAATTAAAAATATAATTATCATATAATCCAGCAGTTTCACTTCTGTTTATATACTCCAAAGAACTGAAAGCAGGGTATTGAAAAGATATTTGTATATCCATGTTTATGAAAGCATTATTAATCATAAGTGAACTGTGGAAACAACCTAAATGTCCATTGATGGATAAATAGATAAGCAAACTGTAGTATATACATACAATAAAATATTATTCAGACTTAAAAAGAAGGTAATTCTGATATATGCTACAACATGGATGAACATTGAGGACAATTAAGCCAGTCACAAAAAGATAAGTAATGTATTACTGCACTTATAAGAGATACTTCAAGTAGTCAATATCATAGACCCCCAAATAATTGTGGTTGCCAGGGGATAGGAGAAGAGGAGGAATATGGATTTACTAGTCAATGAGTATAAAGTTTCAGTTTTACAAGACAAAAAAGTTCTGGAGATGGTTGGTGGTAATGGTAGCACAGCATTAAGCATGTATTTAATACCACTGATCTATACACTTAAAATGGTTAAGATGGTAAATTTTATGTTATGTATATTTTTATCACAATAAAAATTTGGAAAAATTAAAACTAGACCACTTTCTCACACCATACACAAGAATAAACTAACAATGGATTGAAGAATCAAATGTTAGACTTGAACCCATAAAAACCCTAGAAGAAAACGTAGGCAGTAAAATCTCAAACATTTCTTGTAGCAATATTTCTTCTCATATATCTCCTCAGAAGAGGGAAACAAAATAAAAAGAAAAAAAATAAACAAATGGGACTACATCAAACTAAAAATTTGTGCAGAGCAAAGGAAACCATCAACAAAATAAAAAGACAATCCACTGAATGGGACAACATATTCACTGATACATCTGATAAGGGATTAATATCCATAATTTATAAAGAATGTATAGAACTCAATACCCAAATTCCAAACAAACCAATTAATAATGAGCAAAGGATCTGAATAGATACTTCTCCAAAGAGTACGTACAGATGGCCAATAGACATATGAAAAGATGCTCAATGTCACTAATGCAAATTAGTGCATTGTAATGCAAATTAAAACCACAAGGAGATATCACCTCACACCTGTCAGATGCCTATCATCAAAAAATCAATAAACAAAAAGTGTTGGAGAGAATGTGGAGAATAGGGAACCCTTGTGCACTGTTGGTGGGAATAGAGATTGATGCAGCCACTGTGAAAAGCAGTGTAGAGATACCTCAAAATATTAAAAACAGAACTGCCTTACGACCCAATGATTCCATTTCTTAAAATTTATCCAAAGAAACCTGAAATACTAATTTGAAAGAATATATGCACCCCTATATTCACTGTAGTATTATTTACGATAGACAAGATTTGGAAACAGCCCACATGTCTATCAGTAGATGAGTGGATAAAAAAGTTATGGCACATTTCTACAATGGAATATTACTAGGCTGTAAAAAAGAAGGAAATCTTACCCTTTGTGACAGCATGGGTGAACCTGGAGAGCATTATGCTAAGTGAAATAAGCCAGTCAGAGAAAGACAATTACTATATAATTTTACTTATATGTGAAATCTAATGATCAAAATGAACTAACAAGCACAATAAAGACAGACTCATAGATAGAGAGCAGGCTGACAGCTATTAAGGAGTGAGCTTGATTGGGTGGGTAGAAAAAAAGAAAAATCTCTTAAAAATATATAAAAAATAAATAGCATCTTAAAAATAAATTGGAATAAAAAGAAGAGGTCAAATAAGAGCAGAATAAAACACTAAAATAAAGGCATAAAACTAAAAGAAAAAATTAAATATCTCACTTTCTCAAGGGAAAGCTCAAGGCTATCAAAAGTCAACAAGTTGTGCCTAGTGAATGACACCCACAAACTAGAAAGCAGAGAAAAGAGAAAATCCTGGTTTTAATGACAGAACCTGGTTTCTTAGAGCTGCTGCTTGCTCAAATGTCACACTTTTGAATCTATTACTTATGGATGTGACACGTGCTCTGCTTTCCTCTTTCTTGTACTTGGTCTATTTCTTTTTGCAATTCAACAATTTGTTGAAAATATTATACTCTTTGCAGTGACAGGGTCTTTAAACATGCTGATTTTTCATGCATACCTAGGCAATTCATACTTATCCTTAGGCTATAAGCACTACTACAAGGAACATTCTCTGGTCCATTCCCCCATCCTTCACTTCCAATTGTGTAGTATGTGCTTCTTCTATCTAGTTCCACAGCACTCTATATTCTCCCATTGTAAAACACTCAACACGGTATTGGCTTACCTTCACCACCGAATGACTCCAAGCCTCTCTAGGAAAAGAATTTTATCTTGTATCCTATTTGTGCCAGTGCCAAACACAATGCTTCACCCATTGCATTTGTTGAGAAAATGAATGACTGATTATCCTAAAAAATTTAAATATTTATTCCAAGGGATTGGGTACAGTGGGCATTTAAAAAAATTAATAATCACTGAGGATATGTTTTTTATTGATTTATGAGAGAGAGGAAGTGAGGGAGGGAGGCAAGTGAGAGAGAAACAGTGACATGAGAAACATCTAGCAGTTGCCTTCCAAATGTGCCCCATCCAAAGACCAAAAACAAAATCTAGGTGTGTGTCCTGACCAGAAATTGAGTCTGCAACATTTTGGTGTACAGGACCATGGTCCTACAACTGAGCCACCCAGCCAGGGCTACAGTGGGCATTTTTGAGAATGGTTACTTGTCAAAATTTTTCATAGAATTCATTTGTAGAAAAGTCAAATTTTGTGTTTGGGGAAAACTGAAATGTTGAGGATTTCTTGGAAACTAATTTAGTATTAGAAAAGGTACCTTATGGATTATCAATTGCTTAATCAAATTTATCCTCTTATGCTTACGAAAAGATTATTAGTCACAGGTCACCACACAAGCCAGACAAAGCTCATAATGGTCAAGAGTCAGTTAAAGACAAGGTCTATAAGTTAACATAAACATATATATATATATTTAAATTGAGCCAATATAAAACATTGGAAGTTTTCACACCATAATTCAGATTTCCATCTTATCTTGGAAAAGAACAAAGTTATCAAGACTGAATCCTCATTTCTTTAAAGCAAGAATTAGGTGAATGTGAGGAGTGAATTTCCCTTTTGGATGGAGCACACGTTCCTGGTCAGCCATGAGCCTCTACATTCAAATGAAACATATCTCCCATATGAAAATGTTATTGATGTCAAGTAGGGTCCCATGCCAACCCATATAAATCAACAATATACTTGAAATATGGACAGTAGTTTTGTTTATTGTTGACAGACATGCAGAATAACATTTCCAAAACAGCAATTCAGAATAAGGTTTTGAAAGAAAATAAATTTTCATTTCCACTCATTGTACAGAAAACAATCCAAGACAGGTGTCTAGAAAAGTTGTCAGTAAAAGAAAAAAACAAGACTTTAATAGCGATTTTGTACATTGTCAGCATTGTTTCCTATTGGTACCCCTTTTACTCTTTCCCTCCTCTAAACTGTCTTGGATGTGATGGTTTTATATCATACATTTGGCACAGTCATTCATCTGATTAAAACAATTGGCCTCAGGGAGCTGCACGCAGTGGTTACTACTTCCCTGTCCCTCTTCTTTTGGAATTGTTCTCCCTATTTCTCACCAAGCTTCTACTACCTACCTTTTGGTGCCATAAATACATCAAATAACCTCCCAGTGAGGCCTTCACACATGACTTTGTCCTCCAATTTGCTAAAAAGATACTCATCTTTCTGGTTTCATTTTCAAACACTCTTCCTCCTACAAACATCTGTTGCTCACATAGTCTGAAATGGGCCTCTTCCCTTATGGCTCATTATAATTTTTATTGTATCTATCAGAATTTGTTATGAAATATTTGTTATTGTATTTACTTTCTACCCTACAATACTTCAAGCTACATGAAGGTAAGGCTCACATATGTTTTATAAACTATTATATGAATCATGTCTAGCATGTCTGTTCAATAATATTTTGAATAAATGAGTATATATTATGTGGACATATAAATTTGGTATTCAAAAGCAGTAAGTAATATTTACATAATTTGAGTTTGAGTTACTAATATCTCTCACAATAAATACAGATAATTCCTAAAATATTGAATATAGAGTACGAAAACACTTGTTTTGAAATGTATGGAATAAGCAAATGCCTGTTGAAGTAACTCCCATTTGAGGCAGTAGGATAAATCAGAACTTATTATTTTCCAAGTAAATACAGTTCTGTGTTTCTCCTTTTTTCAAACAGGAAATTTAGTCCTACTTAGGAAAATATTGCAAATATATAACACAGCCTGTTTGTGTTCATAAAGAATTTTCACTTTAGCAAATAGGTAGATAACCCTTTCCTAGTGTTTGGGATTTTCTCTTTTATAGAGCTGAAACTTTTCTTTCCAAGAAAGGCAAATTTGATTGAGGATAACTGTGCACTGATATTTTGTATTCTTCATTTTTCTATGGTGATGGAATCATGGAAAAACGTGGCTGAGCTGTACCTGTGCAGCTGAGTTTGCTGATCAGCATTGTTCCTTGAATTCTGTGAAATTGCATCACTGGTGTGTAGAATCAGTTTTTCAAGGATAACTGCCATGGACAAAGAGTACAATGTACGTGTTTCTTGGGGTAAAACCCCATGTAGGCATATTATTTGTGTATAGGCTTAAGGTTTTGGTGTCAATTACAAAATACTTATCTTGATTAAACAAGGAAAGAAAATATAACCAGAAACATTGAAATAAAGAACAAACTGACAGTAACCAGAGGGGAGGTGGGGAAAAGGATAATGGGGGATTATTGTGGAAGGGCCATCAAGGAACATTATAAAGGACACATGGACAAAGCCAAAGAGGGGGTAGGTTCAAGGGGGAAAGGTGGGGATAGGTGGGGTGGGAGGTGTGAAAATGGAGACAACTGTACCTGAACAACAATAAAAAATAAATAAATTTTAAAAAAGAAAAAATGTTTCTATTGCTACATGAATGCACTTAAGTGTCTCTTTTTCCTCAAGGAGTGGACATATGGAATTAGAAGGTTTAAGTTTAAGTTCTAAATAAAAGAAAAATTAAATAAAAGACAAATTCTTGTACTTTGTTGCTGGCAGGTACAATTTCATTTACCCCATACTGCTGACCCTACATTTTCTCATGCACACATACACAAATATACATAGTCACACCTGTAATATTCTTTTCTTGGTTTTTAAAAATGGAGCACTTTCAATAGAAATTAAAGTAATTTAAGACTTTTGGGGGCAAGTACCGTCACAAAACTAGTGTTTCTTCCTCTCTCTTCCCATTTGACAATATTCAAAATTAAGAATCATATGAGACAAATCAACCTACTTGGTTACCTCAGTTTTTGACTGCTATATCATGGGGTTTGACTGAGCTTGGTTGATAAAATATACATGAACACCGTGAGAGTAGTGGCTTGTTTTTTTTCACTACTGCAGTCTCATTGCATAGAAGAATGTTTGAACATCAAAAGCACACAACCTACATTTATCAAATGAGCCCATTTTCCTTCACTTGCAGAGACTGTCCATATTTGCTGGTGATACTGTGATGGTGAAAATGGCTTCACTATGAAAATGGGTTCCTTTAGTGGACTGACCAGACTTTCCATAGGTAACAAGCTCAGGTTGAACTGGACTGACTAAACAACCCTGGGAATCTTTGGGAGCATCTGGAGGGAGTGTGCTAATCTTAGCTAACATTTGTATAGCAATTTGTTCTCCTAAGGGCTTTGCTTATATTAACTTATGTTATCCTCATACTATCCAAAACCAGAGGTAGGAAATGTTACTCACCTTACAGAAGAGAAACAAATACACAGAAAAACTTGCCCAAGGTCTTGTATCTACTAAAGAGCTGATGCCCACTCTAGAATCTTCATTTTTAACTCACTGTGCCATTGTGCTTCTCCTATATGAGGAATGGGGGGTTGGAAACACATTAACGTAAGTATCTAAAGAGAAGAGGGCATATTTTGAACACCAGGATAAAAAAGAGACGTGTCAGTTACAGGCAATTTTTAATGGAAACAACTGATAATGATGATACTGTATCAATATCTCCATTTATGTTGATCCAGGCACGGATGTACACACAGACATGTACACCCACACATACAAAATTGCATATCCTGTTTTTCAATTAAATGTTTGACTATGTATATGATCTTTTTGGTTTTCATTTACACTTTGTATGTATATAATATTTATTAGTTTTCTTAATAAGCATTTAGACACAGATTTTTCAGGAGGAAAGGGAACAAAAACTATAATAAAAATGTCTAGACTTCTGGCCAAGATGGAGGTGTAGGTGGACACACTGTGCCTCCTCTCACAAACAAAATTAAGGACAACAAAGATTTAGAAACAAGAAAACATCCAGAACACATAGAAAATTGAACTGTATGGAAGTCCAACAACCATTCATCTAGACCGGTAAGAGGGGCGGAGTCATGGCAGGAAAAGGTGGAGCTGCGAGACCAGGCACGCAGGCAGCAGCGGCTGGCACACCCCAGGTGCACAGACGGCAGCTAGCGGACCCCGGGCATGGGGTGGCAACTGTGCAGACCCAGTGAGGCTGCGCAAGGTGGCTGGCTGACCAGGGGGTCCCACATTCGTGTGCAGATAATCCAGGCAAAGGAGAAGCGGTGGGAGGAACTGGAATCTAAGAGAGAGCCAAGCCCTTATTGTATGAAATGTTAAAGGGACTTATGTAAGAAAAAGAAGATAAAAAATATGAACAGTAGAAAGACAGCAAACTCACAGGTATTAACAACCACACCTAAAACAAAAGCAAACTAAGCAAACACTAGAACAGGAGCAGAAACACAGAAATGGAGATCACATGGAGGGTTAGCAACAGGGGAGTGGGAGGAGGAGAGAGGGAGAAAAGGTGCAGAGAATAAGTAGCATAGACAGTAGGTAGAAAATAGACAGGGGGAGGGCAAGAATAGTATGGGAAATGTAGAAACTAAAGAACTTATGAAACATGGACATGAACTAAAGGGGGGAATGTGGGTGGGAGGGGGTGTGCAGGGTGGAGGGGAATGATGAGGAAAAATGGAACAACTGTAATAGCATAATCAATAAAATATATTAAAAATGTCTAAATAATTATTGTTTTATTAAAATTATAAAAGTAATAACTGAGTATGTTTATACAATTAAAATGGTTCAGAAAGGGAAATAAAAATAGAAAACTGGCCTTCTCACTACAAATTGAAAATTGGTGCTCTTTAAAAAGACTTATTTACTCAATTTAACCAAGCATTATCATTTTTTGTAAACCAGAGAGCTTTTAAATCACTAGAAAAGATGAATAAAATTTAAATTTTATCAGTAATCACTATAAAGATGCAAATTTGCATAAATGTATGTTTTTTGATTTCTCTCTTAAGAAAACAATTGGCTCTGGCATGGTGGCTCAGCTGGTTGGAGGGTTGTCCTGTGTACCCAAAGTTTGTGGGTTTGATCCTCAGTTGGTGCATGTACAGGAGGCAACTGATCAACAGTTCTCTCTTACATCATGTTTCTCTGTGTTTCTCACACTCCATTCCTCTCTCTCTAAAATCAATAAAAATATTCTTGGGTAAAGATTTTTTAAAATAAAAGTATCTCATTGTATGGATATGTCACATTAGGTATCCAAGTTTTTCACTGATTGACATATTTTTGCTGTTTTTGGTTTTTTGATTTTACAAAACTAGATGCAATATTATAATCATTTGGCACACCTTTATATGTATATTTTTGCATAAATATGTTGCAAGTTCTCACAGTAGATTTCCTATCTAGTAGTATATACAATTTTATATTATTTATTTTTTATTGAATGTATTGGGGTGACATTGGTTAATAAGATTACATAGGTTTCAGATGTACAATTGAATAATACATCTTATGTATATTGTATTGTGTGTTTACCACCCCAAGTCATGTCTCATTTTATCAGCCCATACCCCCTTTACTCTCTTCTACTTTCCCCTTACATTTTTTAATTTTAAGAGATATTACCAAATTACTCTTAAAAGGTGACACTGATTTATATGTGTATCAATAGAATATGGGAATCTCCATTCCCTCCCACCCTAGTTATCATTAAATTTAAAATAAACTACCTTATAGATAAAATTAATATCCTAGTTTAATTATTTAATTGTGAATGGATTTGGGCATCTTATATTTTAATTTTTCATACTATAAAATCTTTCTCTATTTTCATTGGTCTGTAAGTTACTGATTTCTTTGAGCTATTATTTTTTCTTTAATGTTTTCTTTGTATAAAACATTCTTGGCTATAATTTTGACCTTACACTAAAAACTTTGTAAGCAGTTTTGGGGATAAAGACATTCCTAATTCTTTGTTGAAAACTTTGCTCAAAAGTTTAGCAGAGAGGATTTTATAAGGAGAATGATTAGATGGTGTACTCTTAAGAAAATGCAATAAGTAGGAGGGAGATAAGTTAAATTGAAGAATGAAGGTCTTATTAGATGTTAATTCATTTTGTTAGTCTTCTCTTTTATAGGTTTTACTACCACTTTATGTTACACAGGGTGGGACAAAAGTAGGTTTACAATGGTTTGTATGGGAAATAATACAACAATTAATAAATAACAATATAATAGTAAACTCTGTATTTTGTATACTCTCAACTGTAAACCTACTTTTTTCCCACTATATTTTAGCATGTAGACTTACATGTATATTATAATACATGCTTTGCCATGTTTTCTCTAGAACTGTTATTTTTTAAGCTCAGTTCTTACTGAATAAATCTTCTATGTTCTTTGGTTTTCTTTATAACTTTTAACTTTTGGGAAACCAGAATCAATGAAGGGATTTCTTAAAAGATTTTGTAAGACATAACTATAATCTTCCATACTGTGTTCTGATTATAATCAAAATAAATGTTCTCCCTTTTACTTAAAATTTTAGCTCTGAAGGAACTGAAGCCATGGAATCATTTCTTTTTTCTTCATATTTATGCACTATAAAAACTTCCATATTATTCTTCATAAAAACAGCAACAAAAACATATCCATTGAAGTTTAAATTTATATAGTTGTCTCCTTTTTAAAAATTGTAACATGCTTTAACATTATAATTATAAAACACTTAAAAACCTTGTGGAAATCTGAATTTAATCTTTTTATGTGTGGTTGATATTAATTACCTAACAATAAAGATATTTTGGGGTTAATATAGCTCATAAAATCCTTAGTAAAATATTTACGTGGCATATATATTCAATTTATATATATTTAATAAACTCCTTTTTTATTGTTGACACTATTACAGATGTGCCCATTTTTCCTCCCTTTGCCCAATTCTACCCAGCCCCCTCCCACCTCCTCTGGCCTTCACCACTGGTAGGTAATTCCACATAATCTATCATTTAATATTAATCATGGGCTTTGTTTTTTTGTTTGTTTTTTTTGCTGTAGCACATCAACTTTCTGAATTTCACTGGAATCTGAGAGTTAACACTTTTGTTTTGTGATTTTAAATGGTAAATTTTGAAATACTTAAGTTGTTTCCATATGTTGTGAAGCCTACCATAATATTAATTTCATCCTTCTTAGTTTCATGCAAGAAACTACAAATTCTCTTAGTCCATGCTGTCATTGGTAGTCTCTTAATTTTAAGACATCAAATTTATTAAAAGAAAATTGGATCTTTTGGCCAGTCATCAATTACTCTGAATGTATATTTTGTAAGGAGGCAACTAATTGGTTCCAAATAATCAAAGTTGTCATTGTCCTAAAATTATGTAATCTATGCTTACTTTCTAAATTTCACCATGGTTTGAGATTTTTCATAACATTAAATAATTCCTGTATCCCTTCTTCCTGTCAAATATTTTAGTTAGAATAGAAAATTTCGACTAAAAAGTTATAAAATTTTAAATAATGGAAAATTAATTTGAAAAATTAAACCAAAATTTCCCTAAAATGTGTAATGTTCACTAAACATCTATATTTAGAAATTAATTGAGGAATGATAATTTTTCACTTTTTATCTAGGAAAATTTGTTTTAATATTATAAGATCTTAATAATAAATTTCAAATGTAATCATCAGAATCTTTATTTTTTTCCATATTAGCACACTGATAGCAAGCATAATTTTTAAATACCAAAAAACTATGGGGCAACTTTTTGTCATTTACAAATTAAAAAATGTCACTTATGTATGAACTAAAAGCTAAAAACTTCTTTGTGCTACACTATCCAGTTTATTTACTGACTCCCTACCATTGCTAATTACCATTGCTATATTTTGATTTTAAACTATATGGTAGTAAGGAGCTCAAATTTATAGTATTGTTAAGATAAAGAAGTGAATTCTTTTGTATAAATCTGTATTATTGAACTGATGAACCCTCTCATTCAAAACAAATTTTAAATGCACCGCTGATTGTCTCATTCATTAATTCATTCCACAAGGACTTGCTTATTTTTCTAATGATTACTAAACACATACTATGTACAAGACATTGGGATACTGATGGGGAAAAAAGCTTTGTCAATACATGGAAAGGAAAGAACTGTAAATGCTTAAAGTAAATAAGTTGAGTACAATGATAAAAGTGTTCATGGGGGCCGTAGGAACAAAACACATATACAATCCAGCCTTACCAGGAATAGTGAATATTATACACAGGCAACTGAGGGCAGAGGCATGAGAGCAGATGTAATGATGCTTCTTCGGGTCTGAGAGCAATCTCCATGGATTCTGGAATACAGAAGGCACTGACAAGTGTTAGGTGGGAAAATGACACAAAGAAATAGCAAAATTGTCAAGTACAAATTAACAGGATTTTAAAGACAGGAGAAATGTCCTCCATAGTTTTGGGAGCATGACCTCATATATTCTAACACTGCTAAAACTTTTGCTCACAAAATTGGAGGAATATTTTTCCCTTAAGAGATAAATCTATAGTTCTTTATGGAAGTTGTTTAAGGAGGAGATAGTTGTTTAGTCAGAAATATGGGTGATCATTTCAGCTTTGGGACTTTAGGGCTAAAAATTTTCACCTTAAAGAAATGAAATGCCAAAATGTACGAAGAGAGTTAACCAAGTCAAAGTCGGAGTGTTAGATCCAGTCAACTTGGACATGCAGTCCAAGTTCTCAGGTCTTGAGTACACAAAGTCCTGCTACACAGCCCTTTGTGATGTTAATTTGTTCTCAAATAAAATAAATTTTATCATGCTTCAAGCTCACAACTAATTCTTTTGATACCTAAGAAAACTGAAGTTTTTGTAAAGATACATTTCACCTGCTGAATTTCTCCAATAATACTCAACTACTCAGTTTGTTTCTTTCTTTTTTTTTAATTGTACTCTTTCAGTCAAAAGCTGACAAAACTGTCGAAGCACAGTCACTGTTACACGAGTCAGTCACACTCCGATAATGTGTCTGTCATCATGTTAAAGCAGTCATTTGCTGACATATTTTATGGCCATGAACATGTTTCAGAAACCAGCAAAAAGGATTGGCCTTTAAAAAATAAGCTAGAGTAGCATTTCCTTCTAGTGAAATGACATATAATTTGAAATAATGGTGTGTCAATAGTGACTATAGGAAATTGCTAGAAAGTGGACATTTCCAAGTCCACTTTTATCTGGGAAAAAGTAGTTCTTCTTAAACTAGCAAACACTTTATTAAATTAAAAACATTTTTTTCAGATTTTGAAAATGTTTATCGCACAAGGTTTGGAGTTCTTCTCTAAACATGTAGAATGCAATTTTGAAAGAATACATATTAATGTCATAGAAGAGAGCATTCTATTTTCAATACTTCCTTCATTTATATTAGAGCATGGCCAAACTGACTTTTGCATTTAATAACCTGTATTGGAAAGTGTAAGAATAGTCAGGGAAAAATTTGTAAATAGAAAATAAATGTCCACATAGATCATCTTGTGTCCGAAGGTTTACTCTGAAAACTCTTAAAATGTATCATGGATAAACTTCCATTATTTAATGGTTAGGAAACAGTTTGAAAATAATAAAGCATAGACAAATCCAAAAAGGTTAAATACAAATGCACACTAATTTTTATATGCCATTGAAATTGGCAAAATGAATATTTTAGTGGATCCCTAAGTAGCTATAAGAATAGCATCTCCTTAGAGTGAAGTATTTACTCATTACAAATACCTGTTATTTCTCACTCTGCATTCAGCTCCATACAAAGAAGAGCTCACATTCTTTTCATAATACTATTGTATTTTGATCCATCAGGCTATTTATAGATAATCCTAAGAGCTTATTGTTGAAATATGAAAACCATTAAAAATGAAACTATGAAAATGATTTACTTTCTAAATTGCTTGTTAAATTAGGAAACAAATCATGGTCCTGAAAACTATTTAATCAACATTGGTGCACTATTGGAGTTGTGGGTAAAAAGATCATATACTTTTATGTTAAACGTTCTTGAAATTATAGGGAATTTTATATCCAACAAGATTTGTTAGTTTTTTAATGCATTTTTTAAAGAGCAATTCAGTATTTCCTCTTAACACAGACATTCAAATCTAGTATCATCAGCTCCCTAGAAGCACGGAAAGGCAAACTGTTTTATAGATGCTTATGTCCACAGAAGCAATTTTTACAGAAGATGCATTATTTCACTTACTTGGCTCCTTTGTTCATTAAGCTAATTACTCTAGTCTACATTCATGCCTTTCATCTACCTTGTTTCTTGAGCTTGATCCTTTCCCAACCCTGAATCGACTGTTACTGAACAGTTGAAGCTGAACAGGAAGGAATTGCAGGTGTCAACTCACAGTTTACAAATATGACATCTCCTCTGGCATAGCTGGAAATATGAAATATTGATTTATGTGCAGTAAAAGGTCTTATAAAAATGATCACATACACATGAGAGATTAATGCGCAGGAGATCAATAGAAATTTCATTCTTGACGCTAGACTGTCACCTATGGTGAAATGCTAAAATACAGAAATCAATATTATCTATGAAATGTCAAATTTATTATAATTATGAGGATGAAAGCTGGCCAAGTGGCTCCCAGGAGAGAAGGAAGGATAGGTTACTGTGCTGAAGCATCCTTCATGTCCCTTGTTCACTTGCTGCCAATTTGAGAGCAATATTGGTGCAGGGGGGTTTCAGGCATTATGTACCGCTGTGTAGTAACAAATTCCTGCTGGAATATTTAACTCTTGAAACTGACAATAACACAAGTGTCCACATAGTCAAAAGATGCAGAACTTTTAGTTCCAAAATACGGGGAACATTTTAACATAGATTTTAATGTGGTATGTGTGCACCACAGCCCATTGCAAGGAAAATTGAGCTTTTACAGACAGAAGATTTCTAAGATCTTGGTGCAATTTTATCGGAGCTCATGTTCTGTTCTTTCCAGAGGTAGGGGGAAAGGGAGAAATCCTAAATTATCTATTAGTAGGCTTCACATTTTCTATAGTTTAAGCCATTAGCTTGATTCTTAGAAATTGCCTTTCAATTTCCACTCTTAGGCAGCAATTCTTTGAAAAGATTTTTATGAGTTTGTGGCAGGTTACCAGTCTCATGTATCAAGTTTAATATAGTCTTTGAAAAAGTAACACAAAGCTAAAAGCTTATGATCCTCTGAGAAAACAATAAAATGAGAGTATTTTTGTCTTTCCAAGTGGGGAGGGGGATTTTTAGAAGTTGAAGATAAAAGCATAAAAAAACAAATATTTCTTTTCACATATTTTCCATGTCTACAGAAAAATAAAGTATTAAACCATTGTCAATAGTATTATTATTATTTCTTCTAGTAATTGTAGGTTTTACTAATAAATGTTAATGGTGTTACACTGTGATTCTTGGAGTGATTGGGACTTGTAGGTACAAGAAAGAATGAATGCACCTCACGAACTAGTGATTTAGGATTCTTGAAGGGAAATCAGGTGCTATTGTAAGTAGTATAGGTGATGAATAGACTGTGTTATTTTCTGTCAATAAATACTAATTGTAAAGCTTTCTATAGAAATTTTAATGATTCACAATTTTGAATATAAACAGTGTGCTCTGATAGCCACACTGAGAGGACATCATGAAAAACTTGTTCATTTTGTTACTTGATGAAGCCTTTATATGGACAGTCCTCAGAAATTCATGAAATGAATGAATGAGTGGATGAAACAGTAATTCACCCCATGGTGCTCTGGTACGCATTGAATTATAAGGGATAAAATTTCTTCTCTTTTGAATTAATGTTCTGTTGTCTTCTCTTATGATTCTCTTTTCTCTCCCTCCTTTTCTCCCATATAGGTAGCACTTTGGTAACCAACACTTCTGGTTGGAACATGGACTTGAGTACTAATTGCTACATATCAGAATTTCAAAACAAAATCTGCCGAGTGTTAATCCCTTTTATTAGGCATTACTCACTAAATTTTTAATTGGAATTACACACAATGTGGGTATTTACTTTCATTATTAGTACCATTAACTTATTTTACAGCCATTATGAATTTGTTAACTGTCTTATTTGTTATTCTACATTTTTCTTTTAACTTCCTAGCTCTGAGTTTCTTTTAGGCTGTGTTTTTAATCCTTAGGGAGATGATTCTCATCTAGACTTAGATTAAGTTGAAGAAACTTTGGCTAAAGATATCTAAATACTAATATTTAGCATTTATTCTTAATTTTTAGGTATTGGTATAAAAATTATGCAACATCATATAATGAGTAAGAATCACATTCCCTTCCCACTAGTAGATTACCATTTTACTAGAGTTTCAGTTTTTCAGGGTTATTGTGTAAAGCTTTTTCTTTTTTCATGGCATATATTTTCCAAGTATTGTTGATTATTCATTAAGGAGCACCTATCATAGGTGCCCCAGTACTGGCAGAATGAGACATCTCTCATGGAGAAACACACAGGGGAGTCACAGTGAGTGCTTGCAAATGCTGAGCAAGAGCCCGTGCGCATGCCATTAAGTCAATGAACATTAGTTGAATGTCTACTATATGCAGGAAGCTGGGAACAAACAAAGAGGGCACAGAAAAAGCTCTTAAAAAGTGTACAAAATAGTACAAATTTGATGACATTTAGAAATGGGAAATATTTAGAAAAGGAAATTTCAAGCTCCTTTGGAACTCGGAACCTATACAAGCTCTCTTGAATCCTTGGGTGGGTGCATTTTCAGCTCAAATAAAATCCCATTTCTATACCCTTTAGCAAAGAGTCAGTCCATAGACATGCCAGAGACATAAAATATAAAGTTCTTTCTCATCTATTACTACTGAATTATTTACTCTTCCTAAATATTATCTCTTTGACCAGAATTTTAGGATTACTATTACTGCCAAAGATGATGGAGAACTCATGAACTTTCCTCCAGTTGGTAATATAAACACTTTTTTTTAATCTGGAAAAGAGATAAAAATTTATTTACTTTTATAAAAAATGCTGTAGCATTTATCCAATTTATAAATAGAGATTTGGGAAGATTTTCCACTCTACACAGCTTCTTAAGGCTTTCCTCCCCCCTTTTCTGTGCCTCAAGTACCCAAAGCAGTTAAAGTTAATACTAATGCAACCCAGTTGAAGAGATAGGCATTTCTTGCAGTCAGGTCTCAATTAAGAGATAAAAGACAAAAAGTGCAAAGCGCTTGATAAAGCTAAGAATACAAGGCCAGCCATGGATGTGCTTGAAGCTGTCCATAGCGATAACTGGATAGTCAGCTGGAATCTTCTTGAATTGAAGTGGGTGCTCTAACTTATCAAATTCCACATATGGGGAAATTATTGGTGCCTACAGTGGTGATTAACACTAACCCACTGGGTCAGAAACAAGCTGGGATAAAGGTGAAAACTGTATCTGACTATCAACACCAAATACATCCATTTAGAGAAAGATAGCAGCGTTTTTTTTTCTTTTTTTATATCTTCAGTTGTGCAGGTTGTCAGGCTGGTCACACGGTTAACGCTGCATATAGAGTGCTCTCTATAATGTGCAAATTGCAATGCACATTAAAATGTAATCTACTTTAATAAGTCACATGAAGATTACATTTTAAGATAATTATTTGTTTATACTACACACCAAAAATATTTTCCTGCTTTGTTTACAGTATTTTCTCTTTGCCTTTAAAATATAATGATCACAATTATTAGCACTAAATAACTCTCCTTCAAGTGGTTGGGGTTGAAGTTAATGGAGATTCCAGTTTTGGATTTCTGAAATCATGGTTCGTAATACAATGTTCAAATTGCTTAATCTCATTGACTTTCCCAAAGTTAAACTTGTTATGATGTTATGATTATCAGAAACCTCACTTTGCATCAGTAATTAGGACACTTGAATTATGTAGATAGTTTTACAAAGTTGTTCACTTTCCAATTCCCGTGTAAGCAAAAATATTTAAAAGGTGACAATTTTGAAATAATTATAATAAACATCATAATCTGTTTTTTTTGACAAATCTATTTACTTAGAATATGACCAATTATCAATGATTTATTAGAATGGGTGAGAAAGAAATTAGAGAAAAATGGAAATGACAAATAATCTCAAAATTCACATTGTTCATTCATTTAAAAGTGCTTCTCCACTCAGCCATGAGCAAAATCATTTACAAGTGATGACATTTAGTTGAAAATATTTTCTTTTTTAAGAAAATTATTTTCTTGTTGTTCAATTACAGTTGTCTGTATTTTCTCCCCACCTCTCCCTTCCACCCCATCCAAAACCACCTCCCTCCCTTGTTTCCACCCTCCCCCTTGGTTTTGTCCATGTGTCCTTTATAGTAGTTCCTGAAAACCCTTCTCCCCTCTGTCCCCTCCCCACCCCTTTCTGGCTATTGTTAGATTGTTCTTATTTTCAATGTCTCTGGTTATATTTCATTTGCTTTTTTCTTTTGTTGATTATGTTCCAGTTAAAGGTGAGATCATATGGTATTTGTCTCTCACCACTTGGCTTATTTCACTTAGCATAATGCTCTCCAGTTCCATCCATGCTGTTGCAAAGGGTATAAGGGCCTTCTTTCCCTCTGCTGCATAGAATTCCATTGTGTAAATATACCATAGTTTTTTGAGCCACTCATTTGCTGATGGGCATTTAGGTTGCTTCCAGCACTTGGCTATTGTAAATTGTGCTGCTAATAATTGAAAATATTTTCATCTCCTTTTTTCCCCCTCTTATCCATTTTATAAAGGAAGTACCAAGGAATACTAAAATAAACCACTGAGGTCAAGAATCCTTATTAGCCTATATAGGTATTGTGCACTCATTAAGAAGTAAAATGACTAGCCCAGAGTTGGTAAACAATAAATATTTCTGAAATGAATGGGTAAATAAACAGAGAATTAAAAACATAACTGAATTATGAATTGAAAGAACTATGCATTTTTAAAATATGGATATTAAAATGCCCAAAACTTGCTGCATTATTTTGGTTTGTTTTGTGGAGAGTCTATCCTTGAAGAACAGACACATGGCTTAGTCACATATGATGACTTTTAAAATTATATTAATGTATCTATTTGTCACATTACCTAGCAAGTTTATTCTAGCCTTCTCTGGAGCTGTTGGACACTAGGACAATGCATTTGTTTCATCAGTAATCTTGGGATTACTGGTGAAATTTCCAAACTACTTTCCACTGAAATAATTTGGTGATCATTTTTATATGCTGGAATATCATAATATGAGATTCTTAAATCCTGAAAAAAGAATGAAGCTCCATATTGAGGAAAATATTTTAGTGCTAACTGCTATAAAACTCAACTGTAATAGGCTGCATAAGATAGAAATATTAGTTTATATATGTAACTGAAAATTTGGCAGGAGGACTTCAGGCATAACTAGACACAGGAGCTCAAATAATATGAACAGAATTCAGGTTTTCTTTAACTCTTGGCTATGACTTCCTTTGTGTTGGCTTCTTTTTCTGGTAGCTCCTCCCACAGGAACAATAGATGCCCTCAGTTGCATTGTTACTAACCTCAATTAATGGAAAGAGAATCTCCATTCTATTATTCCCGCTAAAAACTTGCAAGTTGAGCTTTATTGACTTGCTTGGGTCCTGTGCCAATCCTTGATCCAAACACTCTGGACAGGCACATGGAATATGTCATTCATAATGCCTGGATTATAGGTGTTAGAACAATTCAGTTTGTGTTGTTGACAGCCATGAGGTTTTCTCTTGGGTCCAATATCTAATGTTCAGATTCAGGAGTAGGATTAGTATCAACTGAATCCCAAGAACTGGGGGTGAAGGAACGTGTCTCTCTGGGAAGCAAAATGGTACCTTTCCAGAAGAAAGAATGAAACTTGAAGTTATGGGGACCATAGATGTACATAGCAAGAAGTGTAGATGGGGAAAAAAAGGAAATACAAAACAGATTACAAAGAATAAAAGCCCATAGAAACTCTGAAATCCTATCTACTAAATGACTGAAGTTTTCTCAAAGGCTGTATTCAGTTATTATGTCAAACGCTGTAAAACACTACTCAAATATCTAGGTCTATCAAAATATTTTGAACTATAGTCAATCATGTAGTTGATAAATATAATCAATACATTATTTTTGATGTTGGTCAAACTAGGAGGAGACCCATTGCTTACAGACTTTCTTGTTTTTAATTTAATCTGGATTTTGGTTTTGAAGTCAACTGAGACTCAAAGTAGGGATGAACAGAAGTGGCATATTTCCCCATAGAGGAGACTTATCAGCTGGGGGCAGATGCTGACTGTTCACACCACATTGAATTTTGCTGCCCCTAGAGGACATTTTTTTTGTCAGGAATAAAATTACATTATTGAATCAGAGTGGAAGAAGAAGAAAAATGATTGCCTTGATGAGGTTCGGGAGATTCGCTAAAATAACATTCAACTATAAAATCTCCTCAATAACATTAAGCAGCATTTTATTCTAGACTCTTAATATGACTTAATAGGTTAAGTAAAAGAGAGCATTTGAAAGATTTGGAGTTTAGAAGAAACTGATCTAAACTTAATATAATTTGTGAATAAAATATTTTATACTTTAAACTTGGTACAGAACCTTGTCTTGTTCAACTTTGTTTTGTGCTTTGGCAACTACTACTGAAAGATAATATTATTCTTTATATTTATATACTATTATTTCTAGCAAAAAAGATATTCTTCTTTTATCACAATTTTATGATAATTTCTAAATTCTAGACTTTAGAACAGTAGTGAAGCCCTTGTGGTCTTGGTATGATTGAAGAGATTCAGGATTATAAATCTATTTTATAAATGATCTTCTAAAGTTTCTTCTTACTTTATCATTAAAAATATACAGTATTTTTCTTCAGCAAATCATCAGATTGTACTAAATTGTGTCAACCCTGGCAGCCTATTGCAGTTCTTTTCTAAATTATCTCAGATTAAAATCTTTATGCCTTTGGCATGTTTTCTATATGAAATTAAGATGATATTAAAATTTGTGTTGATTTTTAGATAAGACATTAGATTTCAGTTTATCACAAATTATTTTCACATTTCCAAGCAATTTCATCTGGATTGACTTTATGAGCAGGCATCTTTGTGCTATAGTTCAGGGGCAGCCAAAAGATCCTCTGGACCTACTAAAACTTCCTTCATCAGTTTCATGAAATAAGTACTGTAATTCCTATCAAGTGAGTCACCTTATCGTTAACTCATTATTTCTAGAAAGGCCTATGTGGATAACATATGGGGTCATTAACAGAGCCATTAACATTTGAAGCCAGCAAAGGTATGGAGGCTGGAAAGGGAATGGGTGAAGGATAGGGTCTCAAGCCCTGTGGTTTGCAAAGGAAGATCCTGTTTAATTGCAGAAACAGAAATAATTTCACATTTTGCCTTCTTCATCATTTTGTATAGAGCAGACTCTAGCTGAGATTTTTTAAAAAAGATTTTATTCATTTTATTTTTAGAGAGAGGGGAAGGGGGGAGAGAGGGAAAGAAACATCAATGTATGATTGTCTCTCATGCGCCCCCTACTGGGGACCTAGCCTGCAACCCTCTAACTGAGATACTGTAAAAAGAGAAATTGGTTTAAGACATAAAGATTGTACACAATATTGAATATGTATAACTTTGGAAGATATGATTATTTGTTATAATGGGTTTCTGCTTATTCATCTGTTCATTCTTTCATGTAATAATAGGTGTTTTTCAAGTTTACTGTATACCAGATATTGCCTTAATTGAATTACCTGTGTTATTTAAGCCTTCTAAACAAACCTCTGAGATAGGTACTATGATACACATTTTACAGAATGAAAGTACTAACATAGACATTAAATTAGCAAAGACATAGTTGGTAAATGATGTGTGTAGGCACTGAGGAGGGTTGAAATATAGCAAACAAGCAATATATACATGAAAATCTAGTGCTGTATATGCAAAAATGAGTGATATTATAGAGTCATGGAATTTGGTTGTTAGGAAGGTAGGAATTATATTGCATCAAGTGGTTAGGGAAGGATTTGGGAGGAGAAGAAATTTGAGAGAAAACTTGTAGCTGAAGAGTAATGAGCTATGCAAATGCAGTGTAACCTTTCTAACAAAAATAAGCTTAGTGAGTTTGATGAAAAGAAAAATAATTCCCTGTTAGTCACGTCTCAAGTATAATTCTTCTGCTTCGAAAGCCTGGTCTACTTAGAGATCTAGCAAGATCAGAGGAAGAACAAGTAGGTTTTTTTTTTTTTTTGAGTTCTGTTTAATTTTGCTCATTTTCTTTGAAATCAGCAAGTATTGGGTGCTGGAGTGTCTTTTTCATCTTTTGGATTTCACACAAAATTTCTCTCTATAGCCTTTTCCTCCCAATACTTCTCTGAATGGCATATACACTAAAGCTCCACAGCATTTAACTAAGAAGCAACTTCTTTCTGTTTTCAGTCCTCATTAACAGTAGAGTCTGGATGTGATTAAAAAAGAAAAGTTTCTTTAATTCATAGGCTTACCCAATCACTAATTGAAGGCCTACTATATATATATACTTTGGGTATTACCAAAACAAATTTGTCATGGACACTGTCCTTCAGAAGTTTGAAGTCTAATAAAATATGCATTTTTAAAATATGTGTGAGGTCAGGAAGGTATCCAGCCATGTAACAGGAAAAATAGAGACATTTATTGAAGAAGATACAAGAAACATTGTACATAGGACAATGACACCTCAGTCCCCTTCAAAGTAGGCCCCTGGTGACCTCACAGAGTTACACCAGTTGCCATCAGCTGCCCTGTTGTATTTTCCTGAATCACATCAATGGTCTGAAATCTCTTCCCTTTCAAAGGTGATTTGAGTTTGGGGGAAAGCCAGAAGTTGTAGGGTGCTAAATTTGGGCTATATGAGTGCTGAGTCACCTGAGTGATTTGATGTTTTGCCAAAAATCTCTGCATGAGACATGATGCATGAGTGGGTACATTGTCATGATGAAGCTGCTAATCACCAGCTGCCTAGAGCTGTGGCCTTCTGAATCATCTGGATAATTTCCGTGGAAGAATGTTCAAGCTTAACACAAAATCTGATGCAGAATTGTTGCTCTACTTTCTCAGTCATTTTGAATGTAACAGTCACACAGTATACATCCTCACTCAACTGACTTCTACCACCCCCACCTACTAGTTCAGTGGAGTCATCATTGTTCACACATGGGCATTCCAGTCCACTTTCCTTGGCTGCCAGGTTACACTGATGTCGTGCACAGTTCTTGTTATATTAACAATAGCTGGACTTTTTATGGACAGACTTCATATACATTATTTTAAAAATATGTGCCTTATTTATTTTTTGCATCCCATCAATTTTTTGCCTTGTGATTTCACTCTCCTTAGAGCTGATGGGCCACTCAGAGAAAACAAGGAAGTCATTATTCAGGCTTAAGTTTCAAAAGCAATTTTTAGCTAAAGGGATGAGAGTATTAAAAACCAAGCTTTGTTGAGAAAGAAAACAGAGGAAGAAAGAAAGAAATTCCAAAAACTTGTCTTCACATAGCAGATGTAAAACTTAGGGATCTTAGTGTATTATTATAAAGTATAACATATGGAGATTATAAGAAATAATGTAAGAAAACTTATTTTTAGGTATATTTTATTGATTAAATTATTACAGTTTTCCCATTTTATTCCTCCTCTTTGCCCAACTCCAACCAGGACCCCCATTCCCTCCAGCAATCCCCCCTTAGTTCAGGTCCATAGGTCATATATAGATAAGCTCTTTGGCTTCTCCATTTCCTATACTGTTCTTTATGTCCCCCTGTCTATTTTGTACCTACCACTTATGCTTGTTATTCCCTGCATCTTTCCCCCCAATCTCCTCCTTCCTCTCCCCACTGATAACTCTCCATATGATCTCAATTTCTATGATCCTGTTCCTGTTCCAGTTGTTTTCTTAGTTTGTTTCTGTTTTTGCTTTTTTTAGGTTCATTGTTGATAGTTGTGAATTTGTTGTCATTTTACTGTTCATAGTTTTGATCCTTTTCTAGATACATTCCATTTATTAAGGGCTTGGTGATGATGAACTCCTTTAACTTAACCTTATCTGGGAAGCACTTTATCTGCCCTTCCATCCTAAATGATAGCTTTGCTGTATAGAGCAATCTTGGATGTAGGTCCTTACTTTTCATGACTTTGAATTCTTTCCAGTCCCTGTTGCCTGAAAGGTTTCTTTTGAGAAATCAGCTGATAGTCTTATGGGAACTCCCTTGTATGTAACTAACTGCTTTTCTCCTTCTGCTTTTAAAATTCTCTCTTGAACTTTAATCTTTGGCATTTTAACTATGATGTGTCTTGGTGTAGCCCTCTTTGGGTCCAACTTGTTTGGGACTCTCTGAGCTTCCTGGTCTTGTATGTCTATTTCCTTCATCAAATTGGAAAGCTTTTCTTTCATTACTTTTTCAAATAAGTTTTCAATTTCTTGCTCTTCCTTTTCTTCTTCTAGCACCCCTATGATTCAGATGTGGGTACACTTAAAGTTGTTCCAGAGGTACCTAAGGCTCTCCTCATTTTTTTGAATTTTTTGTTTCTTCTTGTTTTGTTGAATGTTTATTTATTCCTTTTGTTCCAAAATATTGATTTGGATCCTGGCTTCCTTCCTTTCACTGTAGGTTTCCTGTATATTTTTATTTACTTCACTTTGCATAGTCTCCACTTCTTCCTTTAGTTTGTGGCCATGCTCAATTATTTCTCTGAGCATCCGATTACCAGTGCTTTGAACTCTGCATCTGATTGGTTGGCTATCTCCTCATTGCTTAATTCTTTTCCTGGAGTTTTGATCTATTCTTTTATTTTGGCCATATTTTTCTGTCTCTTTGTCAGCACACCTGTTATGTTATAAGGGTTGGAGCCTTAGGTTTTTGCCAGGGCAGAGCAACCTGCTTTGGCACATTGTGGCTCTGTACATGGGGGAGGGGTTAGAGAGAGAACAATGTCACTTTCTGGGCTCTTGCTCTGCTTTCAGTCAGTTCCCCCACTTCCCACAAGTGACTGGCACCCTTCTGATTGCTGCCCTGGTGATTATTCCTCTAGTGAGTGGGCTTGTGTACATTCTAGAATGCTATGGGCCCCTCAAATGGCATCTCCTGAGATACTGGCAGTTTTTTTCTGCCACTGCAGAACCAACAGGTGTTTATAACCAGAGGTTATGAGGCTTTATTTTTCATGGCTCTGGGACCCTAGGTTATGAGGTTTCTCCTGGGCTGGGATTGCTTGATCCACAGGTGTCCCTCCCACAGGTGCCTCCCGCAGGTGCCAATGGTTTTCACTGGCATATAAATGTGGGACTTCCTGGTCCTCTAGTTGCTGCCTCATCAGGCGTCCTCTCTGCCTCTGCTGCCCATCTCTGCTCCTCCTACCAGCCTGAATGAATGGTTCTTCTTTAACATCTTGGTTGTTGGATTTCCATACAGTTTTATTTTCTGGCAGTTCTACTTGTTTTTGTTTACTGATTGGTTGTTGTTCTTCTTTTGGTTGTGTGAGGGGGTAAAGTGTATCTACTTATGCCTCTATCTTGCCAGAAGTCAAAACAGTTCTTAACCAAGTAGTAGAAGAAGAAGATTTTTGTTTTATGAATATGCAAACACAGAAATATTAAAGAACTGGCCAGAAGTTCTTACCTGGGTGGTTCAAAGACTCTTTTTAGTCTTGACCCTAGAAGGTGAGTATAGAAAGGTGGACCAAATGAAAACAGTATATAATTGAGATAGAAGCCAAAAATATGGGGTTTTGTGCTTTCTTTTCTCTTAGAAAATTTGTGAGGAAAACTGTCACAATGGGTCACCATGTACCTCTGAGCACCACACAATTTTGGGAGTGTTAGTCAAATTATAATCTGTTTCAGTTTTTCCCCTGAAGTTGTACATTGCTCAACTGAGTTATGAATATGGCATCCCTGATTATCTTCTTATTGTAGGAGAGAAATTGTTTCATGAGATGTTTTGGCAAAGCAGGTCTGAAATAATTCTCATGAGTATTCTTCTTTTCATGTTTGATGGAAAGGACTTGAAAAATTTCCACATATCTCCAGTAAAGGATGTGGAAGGAAGATGTTAATGCTGGGGATTACATGAAAATGATGGTCAAACCATACAAGATTTATAACTTGAATAAGAAAGAAGAGGGGTCCTGGATAGCAAGTGGGTGGTCAAGTTTCCTGGGAGAAATGACAATTGTTTTCTTTAAGAAGAGAATAAAATAAATAAGTTAAACTGCAGCCACTTCAGTACTGCAGCCAGCAGGACAGAGGCTGCTTGCTTCTCATTGGCTAGTCAGGTGGGAACTCCACAAAGGAAGTAGAGCACAAGATCCCTTCCTCTATACTATGAGGCACAGTCAGCTCCTCCTCGCACCCAGATCCCATCTTGGGAAAGAAAAGAGGTGCCATGAAAGGGAGTTGAACTTTGTATTGTCTTACAGTTACCAGAAGTAGATGATTCTGAATCAAAGGAGACATAATTAATATGATTTGGTAAGATCAAGGGTTTCATTAATTTTTTCACCTTGATCCCTGTCAATAATTTTAGCCTCCCCTCCCCATTTTAAGTCTGTAGTTTGAGGAGTTTTTTTCTTGTACTTCTATATACGTATATGGGACTAAATGTAAAACAAAGCATCTGTCAAAGTTTCAGTAAAGTGGTTTTGAGGTCAGATGAGAACCAGATTCTTTGTATGTAAAGTAACTTGGTTTTAGTAAAATCAGTGTGCTGTTTTTGGTTTCTTAACTCTAAAAGAGGATTGCCCACATCAATATTCAGTTAATTCATGTAGTTGGAGCTCTTTATACTTTATTGATTGCATTCAAGATTCATTTAGAGTTTAAACAATAGTGCTTTCAATAATTAAAGAATTAATTTTATGACTATGAGTTACAGTCCATTTTGTTTCCAAATGCATTAGATTTCTCTACTGCATGCCAAAAGTAGAAGCCCAGATGTTTTTCACTGACTCAGTTAGTTAGTTACCTAGTACCAACAAAATTGCTTTGAGGTTTTCTGTAGAAAATGGGGTAAATGAAATCTTTTACGAATATCTGCATTAAACTCAATTTAAATTTCTAGAAATAATGTAAAAGTTGGATCACTTTGGTAAGGTATTGGCTTCATTTTTTGTTTCTTGTCAACTCTTTTGAAAACTTTTCTCCAATAACTGTGTCCCTAAGCTTAGCCACAGAGAATATTTAAAATGATTTATCAATTGCTTTGTGTTATCACCAACCAATAAGGGCCACAATAGATTAATGCCACCCTACAGTTTTCCTGATGATGGCCAGCAGATTATCAACCTTGGTTTAGGCTAAATAACTTCAGCTTGATTTATCCTTTATTGGGGTCGACACTAGTAGTACTAAAAGTTGCTATAATTATAACAGTGAGGTTTTCTGATACTCCCTCCTCACTTTTTTTTGAAGAAAGGCACATATCCACCTCATTTCTGAGGTCTTGGTCCATACACAAGTAGATAATAGAGTTCTTTTATTTATTTGTTCTCTGTTTAGTTTGACAATGTAAACAAAAGGAAAAATATATTTTGGCAGCATAATAATAGAAAGGTTCTGCAATTGGGACAATCAATGTCAGCAGGTAAGGGCTTAGTTTGTGTTAAAAATTATTTTCATGGAAGCTAAACTATGAAGGACATATTTTTTTCATTTCCTTCTCCAGAACCTGGGTCTTCTTTCTTTCCTTCAACTCACTTCAGGATGAACTATGTGGGTCAAAGCTTGGAGGAGAAAGACTCAGAACTCTGGCTAAGCTCAGGGGAAATAAAGTATGAGGAGGTTTAGAAGAATCAGGAGAGGAGAGATGAGAGAGGTAGGTGATACTTAATGTCCATGAGGAAACAGACTCCGTGTGACTGACAGGCAACTGCTGGCACAGGTAACTATTTTTCACCAGATCTTGGACACTTTTCATGCTTGACTGTCTAATAGTGCTTTATGTAATGGGCCATCCATTTTTATCTTTTCTAACATTAAGGGCATAGCTTAATATTTTTTTGTGCATGTGTGTCTCTTTTCCCTGATGTGAACCATATTGTTTTGAGCATTGTGTTTTATTTTTTCCCTATCAGTACCTACCATCATATTTGACACATTCTCAATAAATGAATAAATTACAGTGGAGGAAATTCAAAATTACATATTTGTTCTTTGTGACTCTGAACAACAGAGTTTGACGAAGTTATTGGCGAGTTTGTCCATCCAGGGGACTTTAAAATCCAAAGTGATCAAGATGTAATTTGATGCAAGTGTCTTTAAAATCTCCAAATGTTGTATGTTTTTCTTTAAATATAAAGTAAAAAAATTGAAAAAAATTAAATGACTTATCATAGAAAAACCATCAAATGAGCTATGGTGTTTATAGCATGCTCTTATAAAACTGTGGTAAAATTCATTGAACTTTTTCATCAGATTACCTTTTGCATAGTAATATATTGACACAATAGCATTTTAGCTGCCTTCCCTTTGAAACAGTGTTTGGCTAATTAATTTTTTTGTTTGACAATTATGTGTCTTTACCATGTGCGAGTCATTATTGGCCAGAGTAACAATATAGTAGTGAACAAAATACTTTCCTGCTCTGATAGAGATCACATTCAAATGTTAGACACAGAAAATAATCAGGGTAAATAAGTAAATTACAAAATATGACGTGTTTACTCCTATCTTACACTGTATAAAATTAACTCAAAACCGGACAAAAAAACTAAAATGTGGGAATTAAAATTATAAACTTGGCCCTGGTTGGGTGCCTCAGTTGGCTGGAGAGTCATTATATATACCAGAAGGTTGTGGGTTCAATCCAGGTCAGGGTACATACCTAGGCTGTGGTTTTGATCCCAGCCGAGGCCCATATTGAAGGCAACCAATTGATGTTTATCTCCCATGTCAATGTTTTTCTCTCTAGCTCTCTCCCTCCTTTTTTCTCTCTCTAAAAATCAATGAACATATCCTTGGTGAGGATTAAAAAACACATATCTGTTAGAAGATAACATAGGAATGAATTTTTATAACCTTGGCTTTGGCAAGGGATTCTTAGATATGACACCAAAAGCACAAGTAATAAAAGAAAAATGAATTGGATTTCATAAAAATTAAAGATTCTCATACATCAAAAGACATGGTCAAGAAAGTGAAAATACAATCTAAAGAATGGCAGAAAATATTTAATAATCATGTATTTGATAAGGATCTAGCATGCAGTATACATAATGATATTTTACAACTTTACAATATAAAAGACAAACATCCCAATTAGAAAGTGGGAAAAGAATTTGAACAGACATTTTTTCTGGAGAAAATATACAAGTGGCCGACATGCACATAAAAAGATGCTCACCATCATTAATCATTAAGGAAATGTAAATAAAAACCACAATGAGGTACTACTTCATACCTACTAAGATGGATATAAAATAAAAAAGAAACTAAGATATAAAAAAAACTTGGATAGTAACAACTGTTGGTGAGGATGTGGAGAAATTAACATCCTTGTATATCACTGCTGGAAATATAAAATGGTGCAGCCACTGTGGAAAGCAGTTTGGCAGTTCCTCAAAAAGTTAAACATAGAATTAGCATATAATCCATTGGTTCCATTCTTAGGTGCATACCCAAAACAAATGAAAACAGGTATTCAAACAAAACTTGTACATGAATGTTCAGAGCATTATTTATAATAGTCAAAAGGTGAAAATAACTTAGTGTCCATTAATGGATAAATAGATAAAGAATATTAGTATAATTGAGTATTATTTACCCCCAAAGAAAGAAATGAAGAAGTGATATATGTTACAATGTGGATAGACTTTGAAAACATTAAGTGAAAGAAGAGGACACAAAAGACTACATATTTATTGTATTATTCAATTTATAGGAAAAATCCAGAAGGGCTATAGATTACATGATAGAATTTGGTGATGGATTATATGTGCTATATTAGAGAAAGAAAAATGAGGAGTAACTCTAATTTTCTTGGTCTGAACAACTGGAAAAGTGGAGTTGCCATTTGCTGAGATGAGGACTGAAAAAGGAATAGGTTTGGGAGAAGATCAAGAACTTGGTTTTGGAGACAACTGCAAAAGGCCTATTTGACACCCATGGGGAGGTATGGAGTAGGTAGCTGAATACACTAGTCTGGTATTCAGGTGAGTGGTTTGAATTCATCAACAAAACGATAGTACTTAAAATGGAGAGACTTGAATGGGATCACCAGAGTGTGGTCAGACATGAGAAGAGTTACAATGTCTGAGCCTTGGAACATTTCAGTGTTTAGAGGTTGGGGAAATGAGAGGCTGCAAAGGAACCTGAGAAGAAGCAACCATGGATTTCATCCCATTCTGATGGCTTTAATTATCATTTTTATTCTAACAATTACTATATCTAAATCACCAGCCCCAACCTTTCCCTAAGCCCCAAATTTCAGTTTTCACTGTAATTTTAACACCATACTTTAGTTCTGGCAGAACCTCTACTAAGTTGATATACTGTTTGGCTAATTTCCCTCCCCCAACCTTTGTCCAATTCCTTCCTTACTCCTGCTTTCTGTATTCTGACAATGGCAGTGCCATTTCCCCAGTGACCCTGGCCTGAAACATCAAAAACACATATGATTCCTTCTCTCTTGATCCTGAAAACATCATAATTCAGACTCTCATGACCCTCATCTGGACCAAAGCAATAGGTTTCCAAACGATCTTTCTGCTTTGTCTAGCTTTCCCTTCAAACAATCCTGTGCACTGCTCCAAGTTTAACCTTCCTAAAGCAGATCTCAGCAACGTTATTCTGCTCTCAAAGTTTTCATGTCTCCTCTTGGCCATCTAAGTGAACGTTCCAAGGCCTTTCCAAATGTAAACACATCTTAATTTACTATCTCATTCTCATCACGTCTGTACACACAATCATGCAAACACCAAACTCTTCTGCTTATTGTTCTTGTACTGTTATGCTACCTCCTTGCTAATCTTTGTGTAAATCCTAGATATTTCAAGGTCCATTTCACACGTAGCATTCAGACTTGGACCATGTTACTTTTCTTAATCTCCAGTCCCCACGAACTATCTCACGCCCCTTAGAAGGTTTCACATCAGCTTTTCTTAAGACCAAGTAGACTTTGGTTATCTTCTAAGTTGAGAAGCCTTATCTCCTTCTGCAACCACATCTTGAGTTTCTCTTCAGTTATTCTATAGTTTTCTCCTGGATGACTTGGGTGGTATTGAGGGCATTCCTGCAGATGCAGAGATGGTCACATGTCCCATGCCTGCCTGAACAGTCTCTGAATAATCAACATTCAGGGGTGGACAGGAGACACAAGCTGGATAGGTGAGCTACTTTTAATCCCTTGCCCTGATTTAATTTTGTTTATAACTCTTATTAAAATAAGTTAACATATGTATATTATACTTGTCTAATGTTCATTTTCCCCATTAGCATATGAGTTCCATGAAGGCAGGAGCTTTGTTTTGTTCAGTACTATAGCCTTGAGGAACCATCTAATACTTAGTATGTGCTTAACATTTGTTAAATGACTGAACGAACCAATGACACCAGCCCAAGTCTATTGCAAGAGCTGGAAAAACAGAATATAGAATATAAGTGTGGAACTAGTGGTTGTTCTTTTGCCACTGCAGTGGAAAGCCTGCCTGAAAATTAATCCAATCCTGGGCCAAGGGGAGTAAGACTTAACCAAAGACAGATTTCTATCAACATGATCTGAATGCCTGGACCCAGCTGCTCTGGAATTACTACTACCTGTGGGATTTGCAGTTTCTGAAGCAATATATTTCCCTTCCCAACATTTTTTTTCATTAAGCCAATTTTAGTCATTTGCAATGTTGAATCCTAATACATAGCTTTCATCGTACTCTTGCTGTACAGTATTTCATAAACTTATAAATTTTTTAACTAATTGAGAGTAAAGAATATGCCTCATAGTCATCTTTACATTTTGTGTAGTACTGACACACTGATTTCTTGTGGCCACTTGCTAAATATTTTTTAAGCACAATTTGAAATGAAATCATTGGTTTTCATTTGAAAGTCAGATATAGAAATTTTTGCACAATATTTTAAAGAAAGATATTGATATTCCAGAACAAAATGTTTACAGTATTTTCACTTCTCAATGTTCTTCGAAGATAAACCTCAACTACTTAAAAAATTTCAATAACATATTATATTATATTCTATAATAATATACTAATCATATGAGAATTTTGGATAAAAGTCTCTAAAGAAGCTTGATAAAATTTGTCTCCTTATCAAAACCCTGGAAAAATATTGCTACATCTCTTTTTTAATTTATAACTTGTTCTGAGTGCTTCTTTGGTGTGCATTGATTAAAAAAATAAATTATAAACTATAAAATTATAAGGTATAAAAATAAATCATGGTTCCTTTTTAACTTTTTTTTTTTATTGTTCAAGTACAGTTGTCTCCATTTTTCTGCCACCACTTTTCCCCTCTGCACCCACCCCCACTGCCCACCCTCACTCCTTCCCCCCTTTGGCTTTGTCCATGGGCCCTTTATATATGTTCCTTGATAATCCTTCCCCTTCTTTCTCCTGTTATTGCCCTCCTCTCTCCCCTCTGGATGCTATTCATTTAACAGATGGCATGACATATTTTTGGAGTTGCAGATATATCTAATCCAAATGATTTGCTACCAACAGTCTCAACTTTAATCTTGTATTTCTGCCTAGGAAATGCGGGTCAACTAAAAGTTTGTAGATGTACCCAGGTCCATTCATTCTCTCTCACTCAATCTTCCTAGTGACCAGCAATACCTACAGGTCTGCTAGCCAGATTTAGAAACCAGATGATCTTCCTGGTCAGGGAATCAGCAGTTTTGATCTCCAGAGCTTAGCTTTAAAGTAATGGAAATGAGCACCCAAGGATATAAGGTCATCTACTCTGGTTCAGTAGAATTTCAAGGAGAAGAAAACAGAGACCATTTCTTTTCCTTTGTATTTCCTTGTTGGAGATATAAACTCTGACATGTTCACAGGCCAGAGCCATGTCAGCGATTCTCTACATACTTTTCACTTGAACATTAACACATATGCCCCTGAAACTATATTCTAGTCAACAAGTCAGAGACATGTTTGACCCAGTAGAAGATTAGAAATCATTGCGTACAGAGCACAGAACTGGGGTGCAGGAGATATTCTATCTCTGGAAAGCAGCTTTAGACATGGGACCATGCTTTCTTTATATGCTCACTGTGGAGAGCAGGACCAATAAAATGGTACTGGTCCAGTTAAGATAGCATAAGGCATATAAAACAAAATGGAGTCACTCATGTCGATGAAGATAGCTGCCAGTCAGCTATGACTCTTTGGTTCAAGAGGGAAACTACCTAAGTTACCCTAGACACATCTGGCAAGAAGATACACCTAAGATATCTGCACACATGATCAGAATAGCCATGTCTGCAGAGCAGGACCACCCATAGAGAGGCTCCTGGGAGAATTCCCCACTTGCCATCAAGGGTGCCAAGATAGTTATCAAGAGAACCAGAAGGGTGAGTTATACCACTTTCAAGGTGTAACTGACCAGGCTCCAGACCACTGCTGAGACAGCCGAGCTCCACACACCAGGGTGCGGCTCCACGCCACGCTGATCTCCCTTTGGCATCAGCCACCAGAAGCTCTGCTCTGCCGGACTGAGGACTTTGTCTACCTTGTTGCCCATGTGGCTTGGGAAATCCTTCCTTGCAAGATGCTGACAACTTCCTTGCTTACTGTGCTCTCTCCTGGACCTGCAGACTGAGACTCTGGGACTTGGGTTCATTATTCCCCATTGATTGCTGTGTGTGTATGTGTGTGTGTTTTATATTCCTCTTAGATTGTTATAGTATGAATAGGATATTAATATATGTTGATGTTCTACTTTGAGTGAACCTGCATTCAATAAAAGCTGAGTGAATAGCATAGTTACCTTGTGTGACTCTTATCTATTCCTTGGTGCCAGGAGGCAGATAGCTGAGAAGCTGCCCAGCTGACGCATAGGAAAGACTGTATTGTGAACATACCCTCCCAACACTTACACACACAGGGTGTGACACATAGTATAGGCTCAGCAATGTACTATTTTAACGAGTAAAGAAAGAGTCCAGCAACCTTCCTTGAGGCAGAATTATAAGCTATAAAAAACAGAAAGTTGATTTTTTTGTTTTATTCTTTGAGACTTCTTAGGTAGATTTGGTGCTATTCACTGATTAGCAATTCTTAGAGTCTAGATTTTGGGGGTTATGTTTCACTGATATAACCATCTATTGTTGCCCGTCTCTCTCTCTCTCTCTCTCTCTCTATATATATATATATATATATATATATATATATATATATATTTCAATGCTCTATGGAATTAGAGAACAGCTGCTCAACACCTTCCTAATAATTTCAATTCATTAATGTAGAAAACTCTCAGACTTATATTCCCCTCTAGGTTAAGTAGCCTTAACTTCTCGGAAAACACCCAGCATTAATTTCCCCCCCTAATTACTTTTCTCTGGATAATCTCCAGTTCCTCCAAGTGCCTCTTTTAAGGGTGTAAAAACTCATTACTGCAGGTTTTCTTGGACAATAACAATTCTGTTCCTTGTTCTCTGGTTGACAGGGTAACATGCCTAACATTATGGTAATATAAGGGCTGAGGGACCCGGGAGTTGTTTTCTACCTTTACTCAGTGGCCAATTTAAATACTATCAATATTTCCAAATTTATTACACAGTGATCACACACTGAGAATACTCTTACATGGAAGCAAAAGTGTTTTAACATTGACCACTAGTCCTTATAACATGAGAGGCACTTTTCTAATTCTTGCAAACACATCTGTAGGCTGGTGCCCCAATATCAGATGCCACAGGTCAAAGTCATTTAAACCGATGAAGCTGGTCAAGTACCAAGCACCTGTTCTAAGCATTCCATATGGTTTTCCTCCCAGAAGGAATGACCGATCTAAAGCAGCTGTGGGTAATTTTATTAGCCAAAACAAGCTGGGAGCAAAAGGGAAAAATAACATAATTAAAATCTTAAATGGAACTCAGTACAATCTCATTAATAAGCTACAAAGCACTTCAATAACTTGAGTGCATATGTGCTTGCCAGTGTTGCCACATCATCAAGAAAGCGAAAAATGGAATACATGTTATGCATTAAATTCTTAAAGGTAGAAAACTTGTGGACTGATTAATTCAAGCAGGTAAATGAAGCCAAGAAGTATGGATCACTTGGTGGAAAATAACCAGGCCATTACTAGCTCACCTAGCTTGTTGTGTGATAGAGAAGAGAATCAGAATAAAGCACAGGTGGCAAGCACAAGGCCCGCAGGCTGAATCTGGCCCTCCACCTTGTTTTATCCGGGCCAGCACCTTGTTTCTACATGGTGGCAGTGCTGAGTTCCCGCTTAACTGTTAAGGAGCGGTTACATTTATACAGTCCTAAAATTGTATCTGGCCCTTTGAAGGCAACTGTGAGGCTGATGTGGCCCCCAGTGAAAATGAATTTGACACCCCTGGAATAAAGGATGCTACCAGGAAATAATAAATGTGCACCCTCACAGAAAACTTGGAGAAAAAAATTGTGGGGGTTAGCAAGTCAGGAAATCATTCTACAATTCCTGCTCACTGTACTGTTTCAGTCACGTTGCTGGTTGCTGAAGGTATTCACTAAACTTTGGAATGCTAAAAGTAAAAAAAAAATGCAAAAGTAGAAAATTGCAATTATAACTAAGCCAGAAAAAGTATATAGTAGATAATTAAAACCTCCTTCCATTGCTAGCTCTACATATGTTTGTAATGTGACATTGCTGGTCCTCTCAAGCAGTGAACTTAATTCCTCTACTCATTACATCTTGCCCATGTAACTTCCTTTGGCCTATGGAGCATTAACTAAAATAACTCAAGCAGAGGTTGACAAGCCCTCATATATTGGGACTTGTGATGGTTAATTTTATGTGCAACTTGTTGGGGCTAAGGGATGCTCAGATAGCAGCTAAAGTATATTGCTGGGTGTGTCTGTGAGGGTGTTTCCAGAAGATATGGACATATGGCCCTCCTCAGTGTGGGTGGGTAACATTCACTATATTGAAGATCTGAACAGAACAAAAAGGCAGAGGAAGGGCCAATTTTTTCTCTCTTTTTTGAGTTGAGACACTCATCTCTTCCTACTTCTGGCTCTCAGAATTATTGGGAATTACATCATTATCTTTCCAACTCACTCCAGCTTTCTCCTGCACTTTCTCGTAGGCCATCCAACTCAGCCTGAATTATTCCACCAGTTTTAATGGTTCTCCAGCTTGCAGGTGGCTGATCATGGGACTTCTTAGTCTCCATAGCTGCACGAGTCAATTCCTATAATAAATCTCCTTTTATGTGTATCTACATATATTTTATTGGTTCTGTTTCTCTATAGAACCCTGACTAACACAGGTGCTGCTGGGAACCCTGAATGCCAGCTTCCAGGAAAGAGACCAGAGAGAGAAGATCTAACATTACATGACCTCCACTCAAACAATGTGTAGATAGAGGCTCAAATGTTCCAGTCACACCATCCATTTGATGCCCCAAACATTTGGGGGAAACCAAACCAGACCAGCCAGTCTTCTGCTTAACCACCTCAAACCAGAACTGCCAAGCTCTCCTGAGAAATATGAGATAATAATTTTTTTTTTTATTTTAAGGCCACTAAGCAGCAAAGGCTAATTGATACACAATGAACTAAAGACTTATACAATTAATATTTAACTGTAAAATGTGATATGTGTAGAACGATTAGAGAAATTATACAAGAGTGAGACCATGATGGAAGAGCCTTAGAAGCAAGTGAGGTTTGGTAGTTTCATGTAGTCTTTTGCAAAGATCCTTTTATGCTTCATTTTTAGCACCAAATCTTATCTGCAAATTCTGGTCATTTTATATTGAAATTCTTACAGACACTGTCTTCTACATCTTTCATCTCATTTTGTCCATAATCCAAATAAGTAATCTGAGAGCCATTTGAGTTACATATAAATTCTATGAGGACTGGAACTGTACTTAGTATCAAGATTTTTTGATTGTTCAAATAAAGTGTATCAACTTGGTAGCTAAATGCATAATATGGTAGCTTTAAAATATGTCCACAAATTCTTTGACCTTCTCCTTTTCTTCAAAAGGTGGATTCCATGTTCTACTTAGTTTTCTAACCAAGCCAGTCTGTTTAATAGGCCTCCACATGAATGTCATTTGTCTCTTGTTCAAATGAAAAAGGCCAGACCTAATGATTTGCTTCTGATGAATAAATAGATTGCATTGAAAAGGATTCTAAATGACTTCTGAGGATAGGCTGTTTAAAGGATAGTTTCTATTGGTTCTCTCTCTCTTAGATTATTCATTTTGGAGGAGGTCAGCAAACATGTGAGAATAATCAAGCCTTTGGAGAGGCCAACCTAGCCATTAACTGAGTTTCCTACCATCAATGAGTAAGTGCATGTCACACTTCTAATAGGTCTAGCTTAGAATGCTGATTATTCAACTTTTTTTGTGTATATGCTGTGAATAAAAATTCATTCACACTCTTAAACTGATAAATGTAGACTTGTTCTTGAAAGAAAATCACAATCTGTTTTTTTGTTTTTAATTATATTTTATTGATTATGCTAACACAGTTGTCACAATTTTTCTCCCTCTGCCCCCTCCAGACAACACCTCCCACTCCCTCAGGCAATCTCCACATCATTGTTCATGTGTGTGGGTCACGTGTACAAGTTCTTTGGCTAATCTATTTCCTATACTGTACTTTACATCCCCATGGCTATTCTGTAACTACTTATTCATACTTAATCTCTTACCTCTTCACCCATTCATCCATATCACATCCCATCTGGCAACCACCTTTCTGTATCCATGATTCTCTCTCTGTTCTTTTTGTTCACTTAGTTTGTTTTTAGATTCAATTTTGATAAATATGCATCTATTGCCATTTTATTGCTCATAGTTTTGATCTTCTTTTTCTTAAATACATCCTTTTAACACTTCATTATAATGGTTTGGTGATGATGAACTCCTTTAGTATTTTGTCATCTGGGAAGCTCTTTATCTGCCCTTTGATTCTAAATGATAGCTTTGCTGGGCAGAGCAATCTTGGCTGTAGGTCCCTGCTTTTCATGACTTTGAATATTTCTTGCCAACACCTTCTAGCCTGCAAAGTTTCTTTTGTGAAATATGCTAACAGTCTTAAGGGAACTCTCCTGATGGTAACTAACTGCCTTTCTCTTGCTGCTTTTAAGAATCCCTCTTTATCTTTAACGTTTGACATTTTAATTATGATGTGTTTTAGAGCAGGCCTCTTTGCATCCATCGTGTTTGGTACTCTCTGTGTTTCCTGGACTTGAATGTCTATTTCCCTCACCACATTTAGTAAGTTTTCTTTTATTATTTTTTTTCAAATAGATTTCCAATTTCTTCCTCTTTCTCCTCTACTTCTGTCTCCCTATGATGCAAATGTTGGACCACTTGAAGTTATCCTGGAGGCTGCTTACAGTATTCTAGTTTTTTATTATTATTCTTTTTTCCTTGTTGTTCTGATTGTTTTTTTGTTCGAAATCATTGATTCTTGGTTTCATTTATTCTACTATTGTTTCCCTGTAAATTATTCTTTATTTCAGTTAGTGAATCCTGTGTTACTGACTGGATATTTTTTATGCTGTTGAAGTCCTCACTAAGTTCCTTGAGCATCCTTACAACCAGTGTTTTGGACTCTGCATCTTATAGATTGCTTATCCCCATTTTGTTTAGTTATTTTTCTTGAGTTTTGATCTGTTCTTTCATTTAGGCCATGTTTCTTTATCATCTATTTTGGCAGCCTCCCTCTGTTTCTATGTGTTAGGTATAGCTGCTGTGACTCACTATCTTGGTAGCAATGACTTAATATGGTAGGTGTCCTGTAAAGTCCAGCAGCCCAACCTCCCCTATCACCCAAGCTGGGTACTCGAGGTGTGTCCTTCCGCTGGTCTGAGTACACCTTCCTCTTGAAGTTGAGGCTTGATTGCTGTTGGCAGGTCAATGGTAGGGATTCACCCAGGCCAGTCAGCTGCAAGGACTGGCTGTGACACTGACCACCAACCTCCCCCACTCTGTGAAGGATCAGGGGAAGAGTAGTGGTGCTCCAATGTGGTCAGCAGCTATCCACTGGTTGTACAAGTTCTGGTTTTCCCAGGTGGTATAGGCCAATTTAGCCCCTTCATGTGTTCTGCCTATGGCCACCCTGCATAAGCTATAAAGTAATCTGAGATGGCTGTTATTTGTGCTGGTTTATGAATCTAGACTAGCTTCTGGTAGTGCTGGGCCTGAGGCCAATTAGCAAGAGTATGGGGGCTGGGAGCTTCCTGAGGCTGGCCCTTGCTTGTTTGATAGGATTTAGGATGTTTTGAAGCATGAGCCAAGATCAGCCATTCATATGGAAAAGTCACTGTTAGCAGTTTGGGTGGGCCCATAAGTTAGATGGGATGGAATCTCAGGGTATCTCCTGGGTGGGGCAAGCACAATTAGCCAGGTAGATGGAGTCTCAGAATGGCACCTACCTCCCTTCGCTGTGGCTCTTTGAGGGAGGGCTCAGTAAATGGAAAATGGCCTCTGCCTGACTTTCTGTCTGGGATAAAGCTGTCACCCAGCTCCTGTTTCAACGCCAGACACTTCAGTTCCTCCCTATACACCACTGGTACTTTTCAAGCTACTACCCTGGTGGTGGAGCTTAGAGGGAGTGAGTCTAAGTAAATCTGTATATGGGTTCTTTAAGGAAAACTGCTTGGGACTCCAGAAGTTTCTCCCACCAACTCAATCCTTGCTGGCTTTTGCAGCCAGAAATTATGGGGACTTATCTTCCTGGCACTAGAACACTGGGCTAGGGGTCCTGGTATGGGACTGGGACTCATACTGGGTGTGGGACTGGGACCCCAAACTCCTGACATGTCCCTCTTGAATTTTTATCCACCACATATAGATGTGGGACCAGCCATTCCTCATCTCCATCCCTCCTACCAGTCTTGATAGATGTGTTTTTTTTAAATTCTGTAGTTGTCAGACTTCCATTCAACTTGGTTTCTGATGGTTCTGAGTGATGGTTGATTTATATTTTAGTTGTAATTTTGATTGTGTAAGGGGGCACAGCGTGTGTACCAATGCCAGCATCTTGACCAGAAGTCCTGGAAACTTATAATCTGGAAGGAGGAGTTGACTGAATGACCACAAATGGAAAATCGCAGGATATGACCCCAATTTAAAAAATCCAGGATAAAAGCATTTATGTAATTTAATCCTTAGCATGATTACTGTCAAATGGCAGTGAAAATAAGAATCATTCAGTGAGTTTGTTAATATGGAGGCATCTAGATATTGTCACTGGACATTCTGAGTTTATTGGTCTGGTGCCAAAGCTGTTTTTCATTTTTACAAGGTCTAAAAGGGCATTAAAAACCTAGTGAAAGGCTGGCCTTTATTGTTTAAGGCAATCAACATACAATGGCTAATTTTAAAGTCAAAATGGATGTGTTCATGATCCAAAGATAACTCTTTCTCTGTAGCAAAAACTAACTGAACTCTAAGAAAATTGGAGTCGTTATCTTAATATCAGACAAAATAGGCTTTGAAATAAAAAAAATTATTAGAGATAAAAGAGAGTATTTTATAATGACTAAATGGTCAATCTATTAGAAATATAAAAGAATTATAAACATATATGCACCTAACAATGGGAAACTAAATTTTAAGGAGAAGCAAAAATGGAGAGATAAATTATATTTAATTAAAATTTTAATTATTTGTGCATGAAAGAACACTATTATGAAAGTGAAAACACATTAACAAAGTGGGAAAAATGTGTACAAATCATATATCTGGCAAGAGATTTTTTTGTCTAGAATCTGTCAAGAGCTCTTACAATTCAAAAATAAAAAGACAACCCAATTGAAGAAGAAATTTCCTCAAAGATGATGTGGAAATGGATAATATGCACATGAAAATGTACTTAATATTATTAGTCACCAGGGAAATGGAACCTAAAACCCCAATGAAATAGCATTTCAAACATGCTAGGATGGTTATAGTCAAATCAACTAATAGCAAATGTTGACAAACATAGAGAAATAATTATCTTAATAAACTACTGGAAGGAGTATAAAATGGTATAGTCACTTTGGGAAATAGTTTGGCAGTTTCTAAAAAGTTAAAGATAAAGATACACTTTGACTCAACAATTTCACTCCTAGTTATATATTAAATTACAACATATGTCCATACAAAAGTTTGTACATAAAAGTTTATAGAGGCATTATTCATAATAGCTTAAAGGCAGAAGCAACCTAAATGTCCATCATATCATGAATGAAAAGGAGTGTGGTATATCTACACAATGGAATATTTTTGCCATAAAAAGCAATTAAGTACTGACACAAGCTACAGTATGGATGATCCTTGAAAACATTGTGCTAAGTGAAAGAAACCAGACACAAAACATCCCATACTGTATGATTCATGACATGTAGAGAATAGGCAAATACATAATGACAGAAACTAGATTAGTAGTTGCTTAAGGAAGGATTGGGTGATGATAGATAGAAGGTATAAGACCTTTTTGAGGTGATGAAAGGTTCTACAAATGATAGTGGTGATGGTTGCACATTTGTGTGAATATGTTGAAAAACCGTGCCCTTTAAATAGGTGAATTGTATGGTATGTGAATTGCATGTCAATAAAGCTGTTACAAGAAAGCTCAACAGAATACTGACAACATGTTTGCAGACTCTTAATTAATATGTATTGTGTAAATAGAAAAGATTTTATCTGTGACTGCTAATTTTCAAATTTCTGTTCCAGACTAGTTTCTGTTAGACTATATATACCCCCAAATTCACAAACAAAGTTTCATTAGAATCATGAGAACTGAGTAAGTTTGAGCACAGCAGGCTGTGGATTGGAGTTTTTCACTCAAAGTGAACCTGGATTGACTCTGGATGCAAGACATCATAATGTCACAAGACCAGAGCCAGCTGAATCACCAGCTAAACAAATGAAATCTTAAAAAAATATTATAGCCTCCTTTTATTTTTCAAAGTAAAACAAAAAAAAAGGCACTATTTCTAAACTTTGGGGACAAAATTTTGGAATGCAGATATGATGTTATTGTGTAAGACATGTTTAAGCATGCTCATCAGTGTGTCAGCCCCACCCATCACCAAATCATCATCCCAACCTGGGAACACTTTCCTGAAGAGTTTCCCCATGTATTTTTGTCTATATTTTTTTCCTTTATTTTCTACAAGTTATCACTAAGAACTATTAATTATTCTTTAATAATATATTAGAGGCTATTACATTTTGTCAATCCACAAATATACAAAATTCTTTTATGTTGAAAGATAGCTTATCTTGGAGCATTACTGCCCACACATGATAGGTTAACTTACCATATAAGGCCAGGTAGGACTGGGGGTTCTTTAAATTAGTACAAGGTCAGGAGAAGAGGTGAACATGGCTGAAAGAACAAGCAGAGTGGCCTTGAAAAACCCTTGAGGGAAGAGGAAGGAAGGGAAATGGAGCAGAAGGGCCCTGGGGTGTGGTAGAGTGAGGCACAGCAGGCAGCTACTATGGTGGTGGTTTCTTTTTCTTTTCCTTGCTACAGACATTAATGCTGGTGAAGTCCTCCTTCTGACACTTCCCCTCTCTTGGGCTACACTTGAGATTTTTGAGCAGGATGAACCAGTAGAGGTGATAGTCCTCAAGAATATTTCTCAGGGCCAGAGTGCCCAAGTGTCTGAAGAGGGGGGCAAAATACACAGCCAAGAGCAGGTGCTTAAGGTCTGCAATCAGGTGCCCAGAGGGGACTGTACAAGCTGTAGCCTCCAAATCCCACACAGAGGTACAGAGGCTTAAGAGATATTCTGGAAGCAGATCTTTGTTCAAGTAATAGCTCTATATCTTACTATCTCTATGATCTTGGACAAATCATTTATCTCTCTGAAACTAATTTGCTTCTACTATAAAGTGGAAATAATAGTAACATCTACCTCACATAGTTATTTCAGGGATAACAATAATTCTCAAAATTTAATAATAATAAAATGAGAGCTGTGCCTGGTACACAGTTAGCAGTAAATAAATTATAGACATTTTTATTATTGTGTTCAGACATCACACATCCAAGGCATTGGAAGTAAGACCCCAAATCCTATTTTTTCATTCAGCCTACGAACAAAGGTTGACAACTCTGCGACCATCTTAACATCCTCACTAGCCGTTTGGAGTATTCACTGGAAATATTTTAAAAGACTTGGTGAAAGCTCATTGTAACATTTTTTTCCAATGAAATGACAGATATAAATGGGTAAGAAAACATTTCTCATCACTTTTTTTTAACAGTTCCAAGGTATTTAACATGATCAGAAGAGGAACAGATTCTGGAGATCTCTTGAGAGATCTTCTTTATTTACTGAGCAATACTACACCATTTGATTATTAATTCTTGACATTTTACTTTTAAGAGAAGCAAGGTAAGTATCTTCTGAACTTTTATCCCATATACCCACAGGATTTGGAAACTAAAAGAATAAATAATCTTATTGACATAGAATCTCATGTTATACCAAAATAACGATGAATAGTTACTAACAGTTCCATTCTTTTCAATGAGGAACTTATTTTCTGGGACACATTATTTGAATTTGTATTTTGTACATTGGCAAGATTACTGGTTTTTATTTGTGCCAATGACATAAAGCGTAAAAACTATTTTTAAAAAATGAGTTAACAAAAAACAAAAGAAGAGCATATAGGCCAGGTAGTATGTGGATAAGGAATGACAGAGCCCCGGTATGCATTCATATCTCTGGGTCTTCAGCATCTGTAATGTGCTTAGTAAATGCTTGTGTGTGAATGAATGTGTGGAATTCTGCCTTGCTTTCCAGTGCATGCCTGCTGTGTGCCCAGTTCAAGAAATGTGCTTTCACTGAATCTGCCATTCTGTGTGCACATTACCTCTTGAGTTTGCATCTCCCTTTGAGGCTTTATTTCTTCCTTATTATTTTCCACCATTCCTGAGCACTTTGAAGCCTAGGGCAGCTCTGTATGTTCTTTGTCTCTGCTCTTTACCCTTTCCTTGCCTTGCCCAATAAAATCTCCAATCTCAGGGACCTTTCCTGCTATATACTTTTTGTGTCCTCCAGGACATAGCACAATGCCTGCCAATTAAATTCTAAATACAGGTTTAAGATGGATCATAGAAATAATTTAGTGGCTTTGTAAAGTTAAAATCTGGTAAAAACTGTATAACCTGCTTGTATAAGTAGATTGGTCAATTCTCAGTTCTCATCTTTCTTGATCTTATCACTTATCACCCTTTGTTGTTATTTCTCTCTTGAAACACATTTTTCACCTTTCTGTCAGAAAACTACACTCTCCTGGTTTTCCTCCATACTTGACACTCTCAGTGTTCCTTGTTGGTTTTCCTCTTCTTTGCAAGCTGTTGATGTGGGTGTATACTAGAGCACAGTATTGGACCTACTCTTTATTTATACTCACTTTTGTCAACAACTTATCAATTTAATTTCTTTTCAGTTGTTAAGGCCAAAAATCTTGGCGTCATTCTTGAATCCTTTCTTCCTCTCACTTTATATATCTAATTCTTCAGCAGAATTTATCAACTGCCTTCAAAATATATTCAGATTTCAATCACTTCTCTCTACCACTTCCATAATTCTAATGCAAACAACAATTTTGTATATGTCTAGATTATTGCATGAACCTCCTAAATGAAATGTTTACTTCTACCCTGTATTCCTATAGTTTATTCTTAAAAGAGTGATTTAAAAAAAGCAATATTATCATATCATTGTTCTTTCACTTCACATCCTTTTTAACATGTTTCAATTTTTCTCCAGTTCTCTCATATTTATTTTTAGCCTTATACTGAGGTGTAACTGATGTGCAATAATCTGTACATACTTAAAGTATTTAATTTGATCAGTTTTGACATTTGTGTACACCCATGAAACAATCACCACAATCAAGGTAATTAAGACATTCATTACCCTGAAGGATTGCTCCTGCTCCCTTTTATTCCATCCTTCCTGCTTTTCCTTTACCTGCCCCATTTTCTGGGCAACCATGCATTTGCTTCTCTGTTATGGTAGTTTGTTTTAATTTTCCATAATTTTATATATGGAATAATATGGTATGCATTTTTTCTAACTATATCCAGCATAATTATTTTGAGATTCATTTATGTTACTCTGCGCATCAAACATTATTTTTTTAACTGTTGAACACTTCCATTATATGAGTTTGCCATGGTTTGTTTTTCCATTCATCTGGCAATGGACATTTGATTTGTTTCCAATATTTGATGCTAATATATAAAGCTACTGTGATCAATCATATGCAAGTGTCTGCATGGATATAGGCTTCCATTTCTTTGGGGTGAATACCCAGGAGTGGAATTGTCAGATCATGTGGTAAAAGGATCTTTTACTATTAAAATAACTGACATACTGTTTTCAAAAGTGTTTTATCATTTTACCTATCCACCAACACCATATTAGAGTTCCAGTTCCTCCACATTCCTACTAACACTTAGTGTGACCAGTGGTTTAATTTTAGTCATTCTAAATTCTCTGTTGTGGTATAACAGTGTAATTTTAATTTGCATTTTTAATGACTAATGCTGAACATCTTTTCATATGGTTATTTAACACTCCTGTATCTACTTTGGTGAAATGTCTTTAAAATCTTTTCCCCATTTTCTTATTGGTTCTTTTCCATTGTTGAATTTTGAGTTAAAAACATACTAGTATTTTTATTAGATATATTATTTGTAAATATTTTCTCCAAATTTTTGGCTTGTATTTTTATGATTTTAACAGTAGTTTTGAAAAGCAGGTATACCATATCTTGATAAAATCTAATTTATCTTTTCCTCTTTTAAGTATACTTAAACTTTTGTGTTGTGTCAAAAAAATCTTTGCTTAAGTCAAAGTCACAAAAACTTTCTCTTCTATTTTCTTTCAGAAATTTTATAGCTTTAGGACTATATTTAGGTCTATGATTCTTTTTTGAGTTAATTTTATATGGTTTGAAGTTTTTTTTGCATATGAATCTTTAATTATTCCATCTCCATTTGTTGGTAATACTATTTTTTTACCATATTCTTTTTTCATCTTTGTTAGAAATCAATTGCCTGTGTATATGTAGATCCATTTCTGGAATTTCTTTTCTGTTTCACTAATCTATTTGTCTGTCTTGATGATGTCATATCCACACTGTCTTGTTTATGCATCATCTTCTAATAAAACATGCTGCATACTTTCCTCCTCTATGTTGTTTATTGTTTTCTCCCATCCCTAGAAAGCAAGGTCCACAAGGAAAGAGATTTTTGTCTTTGTTCTTTGGTGTTTCCCAGAATATTCATCTGTATCTCAAAATATTGTCCATTACAGTGTGGTCACTGGATATGTTTTGTTAGATGAATGAATGAACAGGAATAGGGAACTCTAGGGAAGAGATGATTACCTGCTGTCAATTTGAAATGACAGCAGAGCCTCCAGGGAGAGCTGGCTTTTGAAAATATGAGACTTGAGAAAGGTCAGATCAGAGGTAGAATTTGGGAGACATTTGTGTAGAAGAGAAAATTCTTGGGGTCTTTTCACTGTTTTAGAGGACATAAAGACAATGATGAGGGTATCTGCATTCTGCCTGTCATGAAAAGTAGCAAAGCCATGTTTCCCTCTTGAAGGTGTTTGGTGTATTAGAGTACACATGCTTCTGGTCTCTGCTGCTTGTCCCAGCTTAAAACCTCCTCTACTAGCCTGATATCCTGCTGAGGCATGATCCCTTTCTTTTCATTTCACTCTGCCTTGATTTTATAATTGGCCTTTGCTGACTTGTGTTACTTTTCCTGGTTCCAGACTGTCTGCTTGCCCTGACCCCATGCTTAATTCCTGACCTGTCCATGACTCTTAGGAACCGAAGCCTGAACCTTAGATTGACTGCTGTCCACAGTTCAGTCAGAAGATGGACGCATTTAGAATAAATGAATTCTTGAAGGCAGGAGAAAATATATTTATATAAGTACAGGTCTCTGGGTCAAACCTTGTGAAATCTTAAAAGTAGAAAAGAAAGAAGGGAATGAAAAGAGAATAAGACAGAAAAGGTGGAAGAGTATAAAGAGAGTAAATATTTTCATGAAGAAAAAAATTAGTCAACTGAATGAAATTCTACAGTAATATCCTACAGAAAAAAGAGTGAGTCAAATACACTGGATTGTGCAAACAGGAAGCCATTGGTGACCTTTAATTACATCTGGATTTAGTTGTTAGATAATTTTGGTACTTGTTTGAATGTGCCTCTTTACCATTTAGAAGTAAACATATGTTTCCGTCTACGTGAGTGCAAGCTTTTCAGAGAGGTGATTTGGCTTAGTCCCACTGAAGGTAAGAAGGTGTATGTTTGTGTGTGGGTGTGTGTTTGGGTAGGCAGCTGTGGGGAAGAGGAGCACGTAGGATTTTAATTTTTTTTATTTGTATTTGGTCTCTTATAACAAATCCAAATTGCACAGAACTAGGAGGTTGTGGTCTGGTTTGAGGAGTATGCTCTGTGTCAGGCAAGTAATTTTATGTTTGCTCTGGAGAAAAAAGAACCCCAGCCCTTCATCCACCCATCTCAAACTCTTGATTTAGTGTTCTTAAAGGCTAGCAGCATTTGTATATCTATGTTCTACTACATTCAATGATCTCAGCCTGTTTCAGTGGTTTGCCTTATAGACTGGTCTCACGCAGTCCTTTCAAAAATTCAAATCTGGGTTTAAGAAGCTGAAGCTGGCAGTCAGCTGTGATTAAGCATAGCAAAAGGGCAAAGACGTTCTTGTGTTTCCACAACAGCCAGAGTTTAAAGGAGCTTCATTCAGAAACATGAATATAGTATTATACATATTTATATGTGGTATACATAATGCATATGTAGTACATGTTTCAAACTAGAATTTGTGGCACAAAACACCTTAGAATTTGGCATGGTGTAATTCACCAAGGACTTTTCTTTCTCTGTTTGAAAATTAATTTCTAGCTCTCGTTTTAGTGAAAACATTACTGTTTAATAATTTAAGAAGATAATTTATTTAAAGCCAAAAATATTTTGACAAGTACATCTTAGTTTCTGTCATTGGCAAATGCTTTACACCAACACACACAACCACACACACATTTAAGGTATGGATTAGGGGGGGAAGTAGTAGTTTTGGGGAACCTGCTTGACTGTATGCTGCAATTCAAGGTAAGCAGGTGGCCTAGTGAAATAGAAAGGGCTTGCTAAACAAAGAATTTTGTTTCCTGGTTGATGCCTGCAGGGGAGACATATGAAAGGAAAGCAGAAACCTGACAGCAAAAGAGAGTCCAGAATTTTGAAGTGAAATGTTTTTATTGATTTTAAAAGGTATGCAAATTAATTATGATTTACAAAAACCCTAAGCTTTTGAATATGATAAATTATTTAAAAATAATAGTTAAAATAGTTTATTTACACCCTATTAGAAACCATCGCTCTAGCTCAATAGGAGGGTGTAACTATTTTATCACAGATGACTGATTTTGTAAGAAGTCAAATAAGTATATACTTTGAAAGAAAGAATGGTATAATGCTTAGTTGCCTATACTTTTGTGTAAACTATTAATGAATAGATCAAACAGAAAAAGAGAAGTCCTTGGGGAATTACACCATGCCAAGTTCTAAGGTGTTTTGGGCCACAAATTCTTGTTTCAAATTATTTCTAAATAGGAAAAACCATCTACCTCAAGCTATATAAAATCTTTATTTTAATAGACATGCTAAATATACACTATATGCTCCTTACATTTCTAAAATTAATAGTTACTTGGAGCCACAAAGGTCCATATTTGTTTTCTTATTTTCATAGACGATTTCACAAAGAAGCCTTTTTAATTCTACATTCACACAGATAGAAGGTCAAAGTTGGTCAGTGAGCCAAGAAATACCATATCAGAGTTTCTTTCCTCTTCAATTGAAAAAGGTATAAATTGTGGAATTAGTGTATTGATTGAAGGCTACAACTTCAAGCAATCAGTTTTTCTGGCTTGACAAGATTATTTTATCCTACTTTTCTTTCATTATTATGTGTAGTATTTGAGTCATCCTTCAGGCAGATGAAGTGACAGCTTGATTTAACTCAATAAAATCCACCAGTTAGGTAACCTACTGAGCCGAACAAAAGATGAAAACGACTGCGAGGGGCAGGTGCACTGTTGGTTTAAGGGAGCAGAGGAGTCTGAAGAAGAAGAAAATATTAACAGAAATTATGCCCTAATCAATCCATTTCTATGGAAACTTGAGAGAAATTTGTAAAACCTTCTTTCTGGGCAATTGAGCAGTTAATGCCTTTGCTTTAAAAACAAAACAAAATAAACAAATCTTTAAAACTAGACTATGTGCAGGAAACACAGTATCTCTATAATGGCTGTGCTTTTGTTTAATTGCAGTAAGTCAAATAATCATTAATTTCTTAGTGTATTTGAGATGAAAATGCCACATGATGTATTTAGAGTAGTTTGGAAATTAAAATTATTGTATCTTTCATTGAACCTTTGCTTTCTTACATCATATTCAATTGATGCCTTTTATGATTTCTTGAAAATAGGTTATTTGAGCATTTCCAAATACAATCAATTTAAAATTTTCTATGGAACTGAAATTTTGTAAGTCCTAGTGGATACTTTGCAGAACTAGAAGAGTTTTATAATTTTTAATGACCTCTTAATAAAAATGAAGTTTCTATTTAAATCTAAGGATGCTCATTGCTCTTTGATTACATGTAAAGATTTAATTACTGGGAGTGGGAATGGCTTCACAGTCAATTGTGATCAACTTATATGACTATAAGTTAGTTTTTAACTTAGCAATTTATTTCATTAATACTCACTTCCAGGGCTTTTGAGACCATGTTGTCTTCTGCATTATTTAGAGTGCTGCCTTAAATAACACTGGGTTAGGGATCCTGGAGGAGTGTAGGTGAAGTTTGTGGTATGGTTGTGGGGTGGAAGATGGGGAGTTCTTCATAAATTTATAAGGAAATTGGAAATTCCTTTCATTGGCAGCACTCTTAGGTTTCAAATGGATCTGGCCTGGTCTTTGCACAAAGAGTCATTTCTTATGTAACCCAGATACATGAACTCCAATTCTTCAAATGTCCCTCAGACTTTTCCTTAGTAAAGAATATTCTTTACTAAGAATATCACTATAATAAAGAACAATATCATAAAGAATATCAATATTTAGTAACTTTCAGAAATACTTTTTATAAACTTAACATGAAACTCTCATGTGGCAAAGAGTACATTTTTCCTTGCATATGAATTGTGACCAGTTGGCAGTGTTTTCCTGATGTGAGCTGAGGATGACTCTCAGGTTCTATTCAGGCTTAGCAGGGGCAAATATAATGAGGTATTAGTGACAACTGCCTTAAATGTGGGACAGGGATGTCATGGCAAATCGACTGTTATTTTAAACTACTTTTCCTTTCAATGAGATAGGTCATATTTCTTTGTTAAATTATTTTTCTAGTTTTTTGATCTTCTCAGAGTTTTCTCTTCTACACATGTCTTTCTCACCAGAATTTTCCACAGTTTAAGGGGAATTTCTGGTGGGCAAAGGAAATGGTATTGAGCCAGTGTGATTTCTTAGGTTGCCAGTGTCAGCATTCATACCTCTGACACATCGATGTTGGCAGGTTAGAGCCACAGGGAAGCAAACAGGTGCTATGGGGCAGGTGCCCATTTACTGGAGGCACTAACATTATAAAGATTTATTATTTCCAAACACATTTCATTTCCTTTAAGACCCAAGGACTTGAAAATATTTTGAAAAGCTATGGTTAAAATAAAGAAAATTAAAATCTTATGCCTAAGGATGTAAGCTTTTTATACCCTAAGTTTAGGAGAGAGGGGTAAAAAAGAAAAATATTTAAAAAAACATTTTATTAATTTATCTTTAGAGGGGAAGGGAAAGAGAGAGGGAGAGAGGGAGAGAAATATCAATGTATGGTTGCCTCTTGTGCGTCCCTTGTCAGGAACTGGCCTGCAACGCAGACATGTGCCCTGACTGGGAATCGAACTGTGATTCTTTGATTCACAGGCCCACATTCAATCCACGAAGCCACACCAGCCAGGGATTTTAAAAAACATTTTATTTATTTAAAAAGGAAAATACTTTGTTTAGAATTCATATAGGGTTGCCCTCTTAGAGTCAATATAGTGATTTTCTCCAGGATATAATTTTGAAGGTACTATCAGATGTCCAAAATGCAATTTAGCTCCTATTAGTGCAAGGTATGGAAACTAGTTAAGGTTAATGTTATTTTAATATGCTACACTTATGGAACAACTTGTCAAGGAATTCATGTCTACTGCTGACTTTTGGATCCACATTTCCCCGTATGTGCTTCATTTTGTTTGTGGTCATTGTGGGAATGAAGCAATTATAGTACCCCCGGTTTCATACCAAAATTGCTATAAGTTTTTTTTAGTTTTATTTTATTTTATACTGATGTATACTTCACATATTCAGATTGATGAGTTTTGACAATTGTGAGGTCTGTCTGGAAAAAGTCCAGCCATTATCAATATAATGAGAATGGTTTGTATGATATCGATGTAACCTGGCAGCCAAGGAGAGTGGACTGGAATGAGCATGTGTGAACAATGATGACTTCACTGTACTTCAGTGGGGGTGATAGACATCCACATCCATGCTGACACACACATCCTCCAACACCACGTATATATTTTGACTGTTTTTGGACTTTATAAATGATATCATATAGCATGCATATGTTCTATTTTTTCTGACTCATTATACTCATAATATATTTGAGATTCACTCATATTGTTCCTTTTTATTTCTGAATAGTATCTCATTATATTAAAACTACAATTTGTTTAACCATTCAACTAGGGTATTTGGACTGTTTCCAGTTTCTGGTTATTATAGGGCAATTAAATATAAACCTTTAATAAATGAATTTTCACTTTATCTTTGTAAATACATATGAATAAGTGGAATTTCAGAGTCATAGCTTAGATACATGCTTTGTTTTTAAAAATTACATGAAAATTTAAATAAGTAAAGTTTTATTTTATTTTTGGTGTACAGTTCTATGATTTTCCACACATATGTATATATTTATTTAACCACCACAAAATTCATGATAAAAAAATGGCTCCATTGCCCAAAAAACTGTTGTCAAACACTTCCCCCTACTCTAAACTCTGACAATCTTTTACAGAATGTCATGCAAAAAGAATTATACTAGGTCTTCCAAGAAGGTATCCAGTCATGTAGTATGAAAAATAGAGACATTTATTGAAGAAGATACAAGATACAAGAAACCTTGTGCATAGAACAATGATATCCAAGTCTCCTTCGAAGTAGGCACCCTGGGACCTCACTCAGTTCTCCAAATCACCATCAGCTGCCCTATTGCATTTTCTTGAATCTCATTGATGGTCAGAAATATCTTCCCTTTCAAAGGTGATTTTCGTTTTGGGAAAGCCAGAAGTCATAGGGTGCCAAAACCAGGCTGTAGGGGAACTGAATCACCTGGGTTATTTGATGTTTTGCTCACAAACTCTGCATGAGACCTGATGAATGATTAAGCACATCGTCAAGGTGAAGCTGCCAATCATCAGTTGCCCATAGCTGCAGTCTTCTGAATCATCTGAGTAGTTTCTGCAGAGGAATGTTCAAACTTAAGGAAACACTTGATGAAGGTTTGTTGCTCTACTCAGTCAGTCATTTTGAATGCGATAGCCACAACACTGCACATGCTCACTCAATGGCCTCCTATCACCTCCACTGACTAGTACAGTGAAGTCATCATTGTTCATGCATGCACATTCCAGTCCACTCTTCTTGGCTGCCAGGTTACATTGATGTTGCACAGAATGTTCTTATATTAACAATAGCTTGATTTTTTTCTGACAGAAATCATATGTTTATCAAGGATTTTGGTCTATAATTTTCTTTCTTTGTAGTGTCTTAATCTGGTTTTGGATTAGGAAAAATTCTGGCCTCATGAAATGCTTTTGGGAGTTTTTCCTCCTCTTGAATATTTTGGAATAGGTTTAGAAGGATAGATGTTAGTTCTCCCAGGATGGTTATTCAACCTGCATGTATTTGCAGGTTTTTCAGTTTTTTCCTTGTGACTGATTTCTGGTTTCATATCATTATGGTCAGAGAAGGTGACTGATATGATTTCAATATTCTTAAATTTATTGAGAATTGTTTTGTGTCCTAACATATGGTGTATCCTAGAAAATATTCCATGTGCACTTGAAAAGAATGTATATTCTGCTGCTTTTGAGAGAAAAATCTTTGATGATATCAATTAAATCCATTTGATTTAGTGTGTTTTTAAGGACAGTTTTCTTGTTGATTATCTGCCTTGAAGATGTATGCATTGATGTCAATGGGATGTTAAAATCCCTTACTGTGACTGTATTACTGACAACCTCTCCCTTTATATCTATCAATATTTGCTTTACATATTTAAGTGCTTCTATGTTGGGTGCCTAAATGATTCCAAAGGTTATATCCTCTAGTTGGTTTGCTACCTTTATCATTATTTAGTGTCATTCATTGTCTCTTATTGCTTTTGTTTTTCAGTCTATTTTGTCAGATATAAGTGTTGCTACCCCAACTTTTTAAATTTTTTTCTTTTCTTTTTTTATTGTTGTTCAAGTACAGTTGTCTCCATTCCCCCCATCAATCCCCATCTCCCACCCCATACGTCCCCACCTCCGACCCTCAATCCCATCCACTTTGGCTTTGTCCATGTGTCCTTTATACATGTTCCTTGAAGGCCCATCCCCTATTATCCCTCTCCCCCATCCTCTCTGGTTATTGTCAGTTTAAAACTCATTTAAGAATAGTGATACAATTTTCAATGTACATTTTAAATATTTTTTTGTTAAAATGTACCTAGTTATTACTTATTTTCAAACTATAAGTCATTTTAATGATTCATTAACTAAATCACTGTATAAAATGCTTTATAAGCTTTAAAGTGTTTTATACATTTTGGTAGAATTATTTAATAATAAAAATAATATTTATTCAATATCTTCTTTTGGTTTTATATTCTTCCTACTAATTTAATACAAAATTTCAACATGTGTTTACACAATAATTATGTTCATTTTTGTTAACTGGATATAAAATGATTAATATAATTTTAGGAAAAATAGTTTATGATATACAGGTTTTACTTTTTTAAAAAAGTATATAAACAGCTTGGTTCAAAATTTATCAAAACATTTCTTGGACACTCTCTGCCCCAACCAAGAAATATATCTAATATAATGAGACTATTTTTGCACTTTCAAGTATGCTTAGTTTATCAGAGTCATAGAACACAGAGTCTCACTGTAAAACAGCATCAAAAGAGAAAAAAGATGTATTTCATGAGGATTTTTGAAAGAGTATTTTCTAACAGGAAGCCTTGAATCAGTGCAGATTTTGCTTTCTTTCATATATACAAAACATGAGAAAAATATATTTCTGTGATCACTCAGTAGTTGCATGAATCATAAATAAGAACCAAAAACAAATTTGTAGTCACTGGAAAGAGAAACAATTAAAAAATTAATCCTACTTCTCTTTATACATTATTTACTTTACAAATGTACACAGCATTCAAAATGGACCAAACACTGTTCCAGGGTATTTCCAAATTAAAAAAAAATATATAACAATTCTACATGGTTAGGGGCTTACATTTTCCCTATTTTAGAGGGATTCAACTGAGACATAAAGAATTCAAGTAATTTTTTCAAGGTCATGTGGCTTAACCACTCTGCTACACAGCCACTCTCGTGTTCTCTTTCTCACTTCTATTCTTATGGCTAATAACATTTTATTAAAGTAAAGTCTTCTATCTTTGTCAGATTCTTTTTTATTTATATTATCCATTGCATATATAATAGAATTCAGGTATTCTTTCATCTCTCAAATAAATGCATTACAGAAGTAGGTATATGACTGACAAAAAAGCATATGAAAAGGTGTTCAAAATTATTAGTTATCAATAAAATTCAAATCAAATGAAGAAATACCATTTCACTCCCACCAGCATGGGTAAAATCAAAACAGATGACAAAATCAAATGTTGATGGGAATATGGAGCAACTAGACCAAGCTTATAAAGCTAGTAGGTGTGTAAAATGTTGCAACTACTTTGCAGGAGTGTTTGGTGGGTTTTTAGTCAAATAAAACACAGTTAAACACATTCCAATTTCACAATTTTTCATGAGTGATATCCCAAAGTCTACTTCCCCAGATCCCCTGCCCAACCGTAGATAATTGCCTGCTAGAAATCAAGAGGATTGCCGGCATCTTAATGGCCCATTTTCAGCCACTCCCTCACTTTGTGATTTTCAGAAGTGTTTTAAATTAATCTCCAGATTTCAGATTATCTTACTGCACATAGCTCTGCAAACATTTTTAACAAGTTCAGGTTCCAATCAAGGTGGAGTAAGCACATCCCACTGTTTCCTTCCTCTGACTATAACAAACAACAGTACAAAGAACATACACTTCAGCTATCTAAGGAGCAGATATCTAAATTAAATAGTAGCTGAAGGAGTAATAGACAGAAACCAGAACCTCAGTGTCACTGAAATGGTAGTGAATTTAACATATATTTTTCCCCTGGCCTCAAAAGTATCATAAAACCTGGACCTGTGCAATAGTTATGGACAGAAGTCACTATAAGAGAACTCCCTATCTCTGGTCTACAGAGTAGGAAAGGAGGATTCTATGGGTAACCAATAGTGTGCAAAATTTAGTGGTGTTGTTGTTGTTGCTCTTTTTAGTTCTTTCTGTTCCCAGAAAATCCTGTAGCTATAGTGGGGGTGCTGGCAGCAGTAGTACTTGTCTAAAACATGAAGAAAAGGAATTTCTCTCACTGATTAGAGAAACCATTTTTTTAAGAGTATGGGGGACAATCCTATTGCATTTCTCTCACTTCCTCTCCCTCTTCTCACTGGTCTTTTCTCCCTCTTTCTCTTTACTGCATAGCCTCAGAAGTAGCTAAATGAAATGGAGGCAAGCAATTTAACAGACGTAGATATCAAAGTAATGGCTGTAAGGATGCTCAAGGAAGTTAAGGAGAACTACAATAGCATGAAAAAGGACATAGAAACCATTCAGAAATAAAGAATACAATATCTGAAATAAAGAATACGATATCTGAAATACAGAACACAATATCTGAAACGAAGACTACATTGGAAGAAATAAACAGTAGGTTGGATGAAACAGAGGATAATATCAGTGATTTAGAACACAAGGTAGAACAAAACAACCAGTCAGAGCAGCAAAAGAGAAAAAATAAAAAGAATGAGGATAGTTTAAAAGACATTTGGGACAACATGAAGCATAGGGCTGAAGAACCTATTTGAATAAATAATGACAAAAACTTTCCTAAACTAGAAAGAAATAGATACACAAGTCCAGGAAGTGTGCAGAGTCCCAAACAAAATGAACCTAAAGAGGGGTCACATCAAGACACATCATAATTAGCATGGCAAAGATTAAAGACAAAGAGAGAATCTAGAAGCATCAAGAGAAAGGCAGTAAGTTACCAAGGGAGCTCCCAGAAAAATCTTAGCTGATTTCTCAACAGAAATTTCAGGAGAGAAGGAATTGGCATGAAGTATTCAAAGTGATAAAAAAGCAAGGACTTAAACAAGATGCTTTAACCAACAAGGCTATCATATAAAATTGAATAAAAAATAAAGAGCTTCCCAGACAAGAAAAGGCTAAGGACGTTTATTACCACCAAACTAGTACTACAAGACATGTTAAAAGGCCTACTTTAAAAAGCAGAAGAAGACTTCTGGCCAAGATGCAGGCATAGGTGGACATACTGTGCCTCCTCGCACAACCAAAATTAAGGACAACAAGATTTAGAAACAAGAAAACAACCAGATCTGATAGAAAATTGAACTGTACAGAAGTCCGACAACCATTCATGGAGACCGGTAAGAGGGGTGGAGTCCTGGCAGGAAAAAGTAGAGGTTGGAAGACCTAGGCATGCAGGCAGTGGCTGGCAGATCCCAGGCATGCAGGTGTCAGCTAGCAGACCCCAGGTGCACAGGCGGTGGCTAGTGGATCCCGGGCATGGGGTAGCAACGGTGTAGACCCAGTGAGGCCCCACAAGGTGGCTGGCTGACAAGGTGGTCCCACATTTGTGCTCAGATAATCCAGGTGAAGGGGAAGTGTCAGAATGGACTGGAATCCGAGGGACAGCGGAACAAGTGCCATTGTTCCTTCTTGGACCCCACCCCCACATACAGCATCACTGGGCTGCCCTTCCCTGGGGAACAGCTAGGGCTCCACCCCTCACTAGGTAACAGCCATGACCAGCCCCCCCCAACCCCCCAAAAAAATGGCTCAAATGGCAGAAAAAAATCAAAGCCCTAGAGCCAATTCATTTAAGCGACCAAGAGATAGCCAACCTAACAGATGCACAATTCAAAGCCCTGGTGATCAGGATGCTCACAGAATTGGTTGATTTTGCTCACAAATTAGATGAAAAAATGAAGGCTACAATAAGTGAAATAAAGGAAAACTCACAGGGAACCAATAGAGATGGGAGGAAAACTGGGACTCAAACCAATGGAGTGGACCAGAAAGAAGAAAGAAACAACCAAACAGAAAACAAGGAAGAAACAAGAATTCAAAAAAAATGAGGAGAGGCTTAGGAGCCTACAGGGCATCTTTAAATGTCCCAACATCTGAATTATAGGGGTACCAGAAGGGGAAGAAGAAGAGCAACCAGTGGAAAACTTATTTGAACAAATAATAAAGGAGAACTTCCCCAGTCTGACAAAGGAAATAGTCTTCCAGGAAGTCCAGGAAGCTCAGAGAGTCCCAAAGAAGTTGGACCCAAGGAGGAACACACCAAGGCACATTATAATTACATTACCCAAGATTCAAATGAAGGAGAGAATTCTAGAAGCAGCAAGGGATAAGGGGACAGTCACCTACAAAGGAGTTCCCATCAGACTGTTAGGTGATTTCTCAAAAGAGACCTTGCAGGCAAGAAGGGGCTGGAAAGAGTTATTCCAAGTCATGAAAGTCAAGGACCTACATCCAAGATTGCTCTGTCTAGTGAAGCTGTCATTTAGAATGGAAGGGCAGATAAAGTGCTTCTCAGATATGGTCAAGTTGAAGGAGTTTATCATTACCAAGCCATTATTATATGAAATGTTAAAGGGACTTGCCTAAGAAAAAGAAGATAAAAATATGACAGTAAAAAGACAGCAAACTCACAGATATTAACAACCACACCTAAAACAAAAGCAAACTAAGCCAACAACTGGAGCAGGAACAGAGACACAGAAATGGAGATTGCATGGAGGGTTAGCAACAGGGGAGTGGGAGGAGGGGAGAAGGGAATAGCTACAGAGAATAAGTAGCAAAGATGGTGAGTAGAAAATAGACAGGGGGA